>ML782443.1:371624-386562 GCA_009831015.1 Picea engelmannii | reverse complement strand
CTTTTTTGGTACTATTAGGCATATATGGTGAGGATGGTCATGGTCAAATATCATTTGAAGTGTTGTATGGTTGTTTCGTTATGTGATGTAATCTTTGTGAGTATTTCAAGTTAAAGTTGTGGGAGGTGAAGTGAAATTTTGTCATAAAATTTGTGAAACTTTGAATTTCTCGGTGAAGTGAAATTTTGTCATAAATTTTTTGAAATTTTGACTTTATCATCTTAGATTATTTTACATCTCAGAAACATTGATTTATATAGTATATGTGTAAAAATTGTGCCACCTCAAATTGTATTTAATAATATTTATTATTACATAGTTTATGATTTTTTTCGTATTGGACTTTCATTATAGTCTATTTTTATAAGATTACAAAATTACATTTCATGTTAGTTTCGATCCCCTCGATATAGAGTATATGTGTAAAAATTGTGCCACCTCAAATTGTATTCAATAATATTTATTATTACTTGGTTTATGATTTTTTTCGCATTGGACCTTCATTATAGTCTACTTTTATAAAATTACAAGATTACATTTCATGTTGGTTTCCATCCCCTCGATCCCCTCTAGGAAAGCAACAACAAACTCTTATCTTCCTTACTTAGTTTACCCACTAAACAAAATTCGATGATCATGTTCTCCACGAAAAAGACCCACAACTTATCAATGGTAGTAAGCATTACTATTTATGAATTAAATGACTAACCACTAGTAAGGATTTATGATCATTTTCATGTTACAAGAAGGGTCGTGTGCTTTTTGGATAAATAAAGAAAATAAAATTATATTATTCTAGTAAAAACAATACATGTCAATATGGTTATTAGTGATCCTCCATGTTTAATACAAGGATGTCAATGAGGATCTCAATCACAATTCATATAAGTGATGAATAATTTATTTTTTATTTCTGTATTTAGATGATAAATTGTTGATTTATCTATCAAATGCTAGTTTTTGCTTGACTCATTTCTACCATTTTTCCTTGTTTTCACCTAATTTTGGTCAACCAATAACTAGATTGAACATCATTGGAGTTGTTATCACTAGTAATCGTTTTGCCTCATTCAATGGATTCACATTAACTAGGTTGTTGTCTTGAGTCAAGGAATGTGATTCATGTTGCCTCTTCCTCTTCTCATAAAACTCTTTGTGTAGTGAGAGCAATGCCTTTGGAGTCATGGCATACCAATGTATTTACTGCACAATGATGGAGATGAAAAAATAACAATTATTATTGTTGCAAGTGTAAGTTAATACACTAAGGTCTTCCTATGTATTTGCCAATGGTGGTTCATCTTCAAATGTTTCGATTAGGGAGGCTTAGCATTTTCTTCTTTGGTTTTTGTGGAGATTTTTTCTTCAGACATGATATTGTTACATGTCCATCGTTGAAACAAATTCTATAGTGAAATGCAATGTGTTTTTAATCCATAAGTTGTGTCCCACTTCAATCTCTACTCTTTAATGTAATTTTTTTAGGAATGGCTTTGTGTAAATCAACACAAATACAAACTTGGGCATAGGTATTGGAAACATAGTTACTAGTTTCTAGAGCGAAGTTGATGAATTTACCTAAAGAATTACGAATGACTTGTAGGGTCTGGTAACCCCAATATTCCAATGGAGGGGAAGGTAATCTAATCTATATTGAGATCACAAACAAATATTATGTATGAGGGTTAAATTCAAGGTGTCATTGCTTCAAAAGGAGTCTCATATCCTCCATGGACCATGGTCCTCTACTTATAACTTTTATTTTATCCATGTTGGAAATTAACTCCAAGATAAATAAATATCTTGCAATTGGATGGATAACCAATATAC
Source organism: Picea engelmannii (assembly GCA_009831015.1). NCBI lineage: Eukaryota > Viridiplantae > Streptophyta > Pinopsida > Pinales > Pinaceae > Picea > Picea engelmannii. The sequence continues at coordinate 384,732 of ML782443.1, read as the reverse complement.
CCTTTAGGGAAAATGTCAAATCCTCCTTTATACAGTTGTAGAGGTTTTTTAGTGAGGGCCATATACCATTGAACTTGTAAATTAAGCCATGCCCTAAAAAATAAGCCTCATTTTTTAGGTTAAGCTTCAAGATTGGTATGAAATTTGCATTATTCACAAAAAAGGGGGGATTAGGGACCTTCTCATGAGATGAACTAGTAGTGTTCTCACTGCTACATGTAGAATTTTCTTATTGAAAAATTATTTCCTTAAATGAGTCAGAATTACCTTTGTCAACCCCTCTAGAAGGAGAAAATTTTGTAACTTCAAAGGAGGAGTACTTTCGAGAATCACCATGAAAACAAAGTTACAACCAAAGGTTTGATTCCTATTAAATTCAATAATCGATTAGAATATAATTGTCTTTCAATTACTTGTTAGAAAATATCAATTGATGTGAGTTAGGACAAATTCTCCCTTTGACCTAGATCTCGGCCTTCACATTATCAATGGTCCAAAATACCCAACTCTAGGGTAATAGTTTTCCCTGAGAAGGTTTTCACAAATCTCTACAAGGCTTATCTTATAGACACTTTAAGAAATAGTTGGTTGATTTTCTATAGCACTAACAATTACTACAAGGTATCCTATTTTCATGCATTTTTTCAGACATGCAGATTGTGTTTGTTGGCCTTCAATGTTTTTCCAACTTAAACTTGAAACTCATCTAGTCATTGGGCCGAACATTACAAATATTTTCTTCCATCAAATATGCATTATTATCCACCCAAATAATGCATTATCTCAACATTGTTTTGTAGTTGACATTGTTCAAAGAGAAAAGACTTCATTTAGACAAGAAGGCAATTGGTTGAGATGGAGAAAGTGCTTGAAGAACAAAAGAATGCACAAAAAAACCCTCAAGGCTAGGGAAGATAGTCTCCCAAAGTGCATGTAGTCTAACTCTAAGCTTAAGCATAGACATTTTCTAACACTCTTCAACTTTAATTGGATATAGTTTTAGTTTTTGGTGGAAGCACGCCACTCTTATAGAGGCATGCTCTTCTTGGTCAATTATTCGATTGTTAGTTTATCACACTATCTTACAACTTGATCATGATACCTTTCATGGGCCTATCATGAATTCAATAGATAAGACAACACTATTGAAATGGTGCTACACTTTGTCCTTGTCTTTGAATATTATTGAAGTATGGAACATTGATGTCAACATTTTAGAGAAATGGTTAGAGGAATTGATCACAAAATTTGGCAGCGTTTCCCAACAGTTTCAACTTCCCTTTCCACCTAATGAATTTCCACATATTGTAGAAGGAATCGGTGAGTTGATAACAACATAGCTTTCAATGCTTTGACTAGCCTCTGATACAACCTCACCTTTGTTCAGATTGTTGGATACCAGTATTATGCTAGATGACCTTATTTGTTTGCAATGGAGATTCTAAGTGATATTGTATGTACTTCCATTGATTTTGTGCACTAGATCGTTGTTATTCTCATTCCTTGTTATGGTTAGAGGAATTGATCACAAAATTTGGCAGTGTTTCCCAATAGTTTCAGCTTCTCTTTCCACCTAATGAATTTCCACATATTGTAGAAGGAATTGGTGAGTTGATAACAACATAGCTTGCAATGCTTTGAATAGCCTCTGATACAACCTCACCTTTGTTCAGATTGTTGGATACCAGTATTATGCTAGATGACCTTATTTGTTTGCAATGGAGATTCTAAGTGATATTGTATGTACTTCCATTGATTTTGTGCACTAGATCATTGTTATTCTCATTCCTTGCTATAGTTAGACAAAATAGTAATGTAGCATGCATTTTTGGATTTCATAACAGTTGGCAGTTCTTCACGCTAGCTTAGATGATGGATTTTTTACACGATTTGCAACTTTTTCTTGATAGTGTGACCATGTTCCAATTTGTGCATGTTTTTATAAAAGTATTAGTGATGTCGTATCGAGTGAGTCCTATAAACCTTTCAACTCCATTGCAACATGGCCTTCAGTTGATGCTAGTAGGACTATGGTTAAATGAATTTTAGCCAACCACTTCTACAAAATTGAACATTATTTCCACGAGAGGATCATGCATCCACATATCAAATTACAACTACTTAGTAGTTATCTAGAAAATATTGCTAGAAGGTTTGACCAAAGTAATGGATGAGAAATTTCTATGAATTGTTCAAAGTTGAGGATTAATTCCATACTAGTTTTCTAGGGTCATAATCCTTTCGAAAATACATATAATGTTTTTCTACGAAAAGAACCGAGGTGCATTGTACATCTTAATATGAGGGAGATGTGTAACATCCATGCCTAACATTGATGTGACATGTGGAATAAGTCAACCCAATATAATATTAAAAAATAGAAATTAACAACCTAATATAAATGAGATGTTTAACATTCATATTTATAAATCAAAATATAAAATAAAATAACCTTTTTAATTTATATATATAAACACAACCAAGCATAATTAAACACTTAAGAAATTTAAGGCTCAATTTCTTTAAAATCTGTGTCAAAATTTAATAAATTCTAAATTAAAATAAACCTACACTAATTTTATAACAATAAACTTACTATACCAAAAGTAAATATTATAATAGACTTTCAATTGCATGCAATAACTGCAATCTCTAATTCGTGTGTTTTATTAGTGTAACTGGTTTTTTTAATTGAGTCGACTTTATTTTTATTATTTTTATTTTTTATTTAGCTAACTTTAATTTTTTTTCATGTATTGTTATCTAACATAATGCTAGCGCTTCAACATCTCCCCCATATTGGGCTTTAGAGCACCTCACTACTCTCGGTGCAATTATTATATAGCATCAATTTGCCATTGATTTGTTTTGTAATGGCTTTCTTCCTTTTGTAGGCTTGGGTTCAAAACTTCCAAGTATATGTGGATGAGGTTATGTAATGAACTTGTATGTTTTTTTTACCACTAAAACATTCTATAAAGTATTTGAATTTTTGTTATTCAATTATTAATCTAAATTTGAACTCTAACAACAATATAAATGTAATTCATATACAAATGTAACATATCGATGGAAATAATTATGTGTATTTCAAATTCATTCATTAACATATTGTGAATACAAAGCATTACACAGATAAACAAGTATCAACATTTATTTATAAATGAAGGTGGGTCCACCAAACCAATTTCTAAAGAGCAATTTATAGCCCAACCATAAGAATCAATTATGGATTCCACCCCCAAGCCAGACCATGATGCCACTGGGGAAAACAAATCTCCTACTAGGCTCTAATCTTACTCATCCAAACCCATTACTATCATGACATAGTTAATCTACTCACTACTGAGAACTTCAAGCCCTCATCTAATCATCAACAACCATGACACTCTCTTCTCATTCACAACACAAGGAAGATCCTCCATTTCTCCACTCCACATTCCCTCAAGGATCTTATCCCCTTCCAATGTAGGAAAAAAGAGTCCAATACTATCGATTTCCTACTTCAAATGACTTAGAGGAGAAAGTTGGTTCAAATTATCCATGAGTAACACTAATGGGGTCACAAATTTTAATGGTGTTTTCTTCAACCATTGTGGACATTTTGGCCATGCTTTTTTCCCTCAAAACCACCATATTTCCTCTCATTTCTTAGCAATGAGTCTGCAACTCCCCAAGGCTCTTTCCACCCTTAATTCCATGGGGTTCTATCCTCATTTGTAAACATAATAACCATGGTTTCACACAAGTTCCTCCATGAACAAGTAGATGAATAACATTTGAATAGGAAAATGGAGAATGCTCATGGGAGAGGATTGCTCCTAATTCGAATGGAGGAGTATAAGAATGATCCATAAATGAGTGTGATTAATGGTTTTCCTCCAAGAGTTTACATAATGCAAGTGCACCCTTCCCAAGAAGCATGGGTAAACATCCAAAAGGACCACCCAAGTCAAAGATTGATAGGAAATGTTTGTAAGGAAGCTTGGGCAAGAAAAGTTGCACTTCCCCAAGGTCACCCATGCACCCCCTTTCCTCTTCACCCCTTATGGTATCATGGACCCTAAACCATTTTGGTGAATATTGCATTTGATGTATTTTCTTTTATCCTTTCTTTTACATATTTAAGCATACTATGGAAAACATTACAACCACACCAAAATGCAAGCTCATTACCGAGATTCATGCACATTCACTAGTTAAGTCTTGGCTAGTAAGCTCCGCACTAAGAATATTTACAATGCATTTACATTATTTACACATGAGACATTTAACTTAGAACACATGGCTCAACTTTTGTCACATAACCTCATCATCAAATAATACATACCATTTAATGTATTATACTCCAACTCTCAAAATTCTCAAAATTAAAGCATTAAAAGTCAAGTACAAATCTTAAATAACTTTGATCATATAAATACACAAATACACGTCTCATAATACAACAACTTAATTAAAAAATATTTCTAAAACAAAAAGTTATACACTTTTTTTATCCATTAATAAGCCACATTTTAAATTACAATTGTGCACCCAAGTATATATACAACATATATGTATATACAAAATGCACCTTATATATAGATACACAACATACATATATATACAAAATGCACTCTAAATATATGCACAACATACATGTATTTACAAAATGCACCCCAAATATATACACAACGTGCATGTATATACAAAGTCACGCACCCCAATTATATACACAACATTTATAAAATCGTAATGCACGAAATTAAACTACATATGATAAACTTCCATATATTTAATTGTGCCCAACGAACATCAAACTTACAATTATGCTTTTATGAGAGAATAGGCGTGGGAATCTTCCTTGGCCTACCTTCATTAATCATGTTGAATACTTTTGCAAGAGGACTCGTTCATCCACATTATGTGTAAAGGTACCACCATCACTTTATATATTTGAAAATAATTATATTCCTTACTTTATCACTTTATGTATCTAAAAAATAATTATATTCCTTTCTTAAAGGTGTTAATCACCTTTATAGTAAGTCAATGGTAAAATAGTATCTTCCATATTTAGTTTACCTACTAAACATCATTGGATGAATATGCTCCAATGGTTGAAAACTATTGACAAAAAGGGAAAAGTGTCATCGAAGTCAGTGAGTATAAAGAATCATGGACAAAATATTGCAATGCTGACATGTAGATTGACAAACTAAGATCTGACCGATTTGCTAGAGACCCAGATGTTCAAATCAATCATATTACCCTGCGTCTCTCACGATCGGTATCAATAATTGCCAGGTAGTGGAGCTCTATGGCGGTTACTAGGAAAACATAAATATTAGTAGGCAGGAAATTTGTAGGCAGGGTTGTAATTTCAAATTTATCTTACTTGTCAAGTGAAATTTTGATGATGGTCATTTGTTTTTCATGCCCGTCATTTTAGTTTTAACCCAAATTCATGAGTGTCAAATTGTCTATGAATGGATATTCAATTAACTATTAACACTTTATATGAACTAGGATTATGGACTAATTAAATTTCAAGGATTGGGAGTCTCAAACTAATTAAATTTTGTTTATTGTTATATTTAATCCTCCAACAAACCTTTGTCCAACCCCTCTTCAGTGTGAGGCCTAGGTAGTTGACACACTATAGTAAACTAAACGCCTAGAATTTATGACGGGTTGAGAATTTTTATACCAATAAATTTTGACGTGTGGATTTTGTATCCACGTGTTAAATACATCTAAAAACCAAAAAAACATCCTGTAAAACGTCAAATTCCAAACCTGTTGGTAGGTATCAATAAATTGTGTTGAGGGTTTGGATGAAAACAAAACTAAGACATACGAAGCCGAAGGATTCAGAGGCATTGAACATCATAATGAAGATTTATCATTTGCAATGTCAGATTAGCTTTAAAATGTCTCCATTTACAATAAAATGCAAAGTTATTATTACTTGATGATTCATCATTTGAAAAACAATGACAATTCATCATTTGCAATGTCAGATTAGCCTTAAAACATCTCCATTCACAACAAAATGCAAAGTTATTATTACTTGACGATTCATCATAGCGTTAAAACATCTCCATTCACAACAAAATGCAAAGTTATTATTACTTAAAGACAGGAGCTTGCTGCTGCAGCTCCCCTTGTTGATACTAGTAAGCACCACAACTTATTAATTGAACCTATAACCACAAGCAAAGTTTTGTGATCATTTACCTTTTATTTTTTGGGGGGAAATAAAGATAATAAAAATTATATTATTTTAGTAAAAAGATTATAAGACAATATGGTTGTTGGCCATCCTTTGTGTTTAATACTACAACCATCCTTTGTGTTTAATACAAGCATATCAATGTGGATTCAAAGAAAAATTCATTTATGTAATGAATAATTTATTTCACAAGTCTAAATTACATATAAATTATATACATATATATGTAATGAATAATTTATTTTACATTTATGTTTACATTTAGATGGTAAATTGTTGATTTATCTAATAAATGTTATATTCTTGCTTAACTTATATCTACAAATTTTCTTTTGCTTTTACCTGATTTTGGTTAACTAACCATTAGATTGGGGACTATTGGAGTTGATGTTAGAATGCACACGAATGTAGACCAGTGTGGAATACATTTTATTAATATGATACATGTATAAATATATGATCTCGAACTTTGTACTCATCTTCCAAGAGGTCTTTTGGACTCCCAATGACTGTTCCTACTCACTTGTGACTTTTCATATTCATTCTCAAATGATTAGTACAAAATACCATAACCCTAACAAATTAGGTTTCCAACATTCTCCCCCTTAATCTGAAGGGGTGTATGTGAGTCCAAGTAGAGAGATGAAATCTAGAAGTGGATAGTTTCCAATGGTTGAATGTGTTCTTTGAATCTGTGATTTTGGGATGACCACAAAAAAATGGCTAGCAAAATTTGATGTCTTCTACTAAATGGTGGTTCAAGGAAGACCCCAAACTATGGAACTTGGCTCTAAGGCTCAATGTTTCTTGGAACATTTCCTAATTTAACTAGAAGTTGATGTCTTCTACTAAATGGAAGTGCTCCCAAATGGATGTTTAAAGATTACCACAAACTATTGTCTAGTAGAAGTTGTAAGTCTTCTACTAAATGGAGGTTTAAGATAACCAAAAACAATTGTCTAGAAAAAATTGTAATCCTTCTACTAAATGGAGGTTTAAGATGATCACAAATTGAATCATGCTGATGGAATATGGCTTTGACTCTTGCTTTCTTATTCTTTCTCACTTGATAAGACTTTCAAATATGAATCCTAATTGCCAATCGTTGATATTATCCCCCCTGTCATGAACAATGTGAGAGGATGAAAATATATCCATTGCAAAATATGTCAATACTCGAGAAGGAATTCTTTATTATGATTGATATATCTTCTTGATTGTTGATGACCATTGCCAATAAGTGATCCACCCATATTGATTCTTTACTCTTGCAAATTTCTTGCATTTGGAACATATGTCTGAAAGATTATTATGCTTTCCACAATGTTCAAAACGATGAAGATCAAAACATTGATCCTCCATTGGCAAAATCGATGACAATGTTTGCATTTAGGAATCTACTCTTGAACTAGAGCAAGTGAATATGAACTTTCTTGAATAAATCCATCACTTTGGAACTGGAATAATATGGTATAATCTAGAATATGAAAGGTAACTTCCTGTTCATATCCGATACATGTTTTTTGCTTATTGTCTCTGATTGTTTCCCGAGGTCTAATGATTGGCATGGAAAGAGAAAGTTGAATTTCATTTTCACTTGTATATGGAGTTGGCTCACTAAGTTTCTCTTGTACTAGCTATTGATTTGAATCATCATCATCGAAAAGAGGATTCTTCTGAACAAGGACTAGTTTGGAACGTTGAATATTCTTTTGTTTAAGTTGATCATGAAGAAGTTGAGTGTGAATTTGAAGTAGTTCTAATTTGGCTTGCAAAGATTGCAAACAAGTTAGAACAGATTGACGAGTTACTTTATCAATTATGGCCATATTTTCAACAATAGAGAGTATTAGAGTGTTTGGTAACTCTAATAATTCATCAATTCGAGCCATAAATACTAACTTAGACCTCAAATGTTTTATTTCAACTCCACCCTTTAATAATCAAGACTCTACAATTCAAACTTAGCAAATGAGGAATGGCGACTTCTAATGAAAATGCACTAGTTTACAATGTAATTCAATGTAACTTCAAAAAGTACAAGTAAACTTACAAAAGGAATATTTGCAAGTTTCCATTGTTCTTGATTCTAGAGTTGAATTGATCTTCAAAATTGAATGTGTGATCTATGGTTCTCCAAATAACCACCAACTTCTCGGTCTTCTTTCCAAAAGATAAGCACCAGAATAAACTAAATATTTTCCCCCATAAAATCAAAATCTTCAAGATTTTCATTTGTCTGGATATCCTTCTAGGATTTTTAAGATAATATTAGAGGGAAAAGACTGCAAGAGGAGCTTGATAGTCTTCTTGAGAAGTTCCAAACATCAAAATTAGGAAAATAAGAGATAGAATAATGCATTACATTTAGAATGATGATCGTATTCCATTTACTATGGAATTGGCTTTGCTATAGTATCAACATGGATGGTGAAAAGCTACAAGTTAAACTTGTCAAGAAAAATCCAATTGCAACAGAGAGGTCAATGCCTTATCCACCATTTGAGAGAAAGGGTTATAAGTCAACAATCATTCAAGGTGTTCCAATGTCAAACCTGTTGTCAACAATGGTCATTCATGAATTGCATTCTACTCAAGTTACATGTGCAATGACACTCTGAATGAGTGTGAGACATTTTCCCTCTATCGAACTCATCTCGTTTACATGTCCCTCCACAACATAAGCATGATCTTCAACATGGATCCTACAGTCATCGTAGATACAAGTAATTTGTCGATAATAGATCATTCAAAACCTCTGTGTTGAGCATAGTGCAAATTCACCAACTGAGAGAAACCTATATTCTCAACAACATTTCTCAAGAGTGAAAGATGCATGCATGTTTCATCCATGAAACTTAAAAATATGACCCAAGTATTCACTTGAAGTCGTTGCATTGATAAATATGTATTGGATAAAAAGAAGCTTTGAAATGAACTACCACTAGAATTTTGTAAGATGAAAACTAGTTCCCCCCATCTTATGGAAATCCCAGTAATCAACTAATGATTTTTCTTGTTTATGAGGATATATACGTATCAAATTTAACAACCAAAAATCTTGTCTCCTTTACTATTTTACAAAATTCAACCTTCATGTGTTGCTCGCAAAATTCAAGAATTCATACATCCCCAAGAGGAACATCTATGTATGAATTTTTAAGCAACTTTCATTGTTGCAACTCTTGTTTCAATGGTTGCTTTGTTGTCATTGCAACGACCTTGTTAACCTTTTCATCAATTCATGGTACTGCAAATACCTTGCTTCTCTCCATTTTTTAGGCTCTCTGATAAGGATTTCTTGGTCACGATATTGAAAACATCATTACACATCTTATATTTGTCTAATGGTGAACGTGAGCATCTATAGAGACTAATAGAGAAAAATTTGGAGGAGCTAAAGGATCACATGCTTACACTATGACTAGGTGAGATGAATTAAACCGAATCATTACCAAGGTTAGCAGTAGAATGATTTCATTATCAAAATGAAGGGTGACTCACACTCCTAAAAATATTAGGGTTTAGTGCAAAAACATTCATTGGAAGTAGGAATAATGTTTGTTCAAGGATTTCAATGAAGGAAAGGCTTCGATATTGTTATATTAGTACTTTAATTAAACCTTGAGCATAAAAAATATGACTTATTTTATAACCAGAGGCATCATATTGCCCCTCGATTCCCCTTGGTTATGCATACCTTGCATTTGAGTGTTTTAAAATCGTAGAAAGGAACAAGTTGGAGATAGAGAAACTAATATTCTGGTGTTAATATTGGATCATAATTGCATCTTTGATTGTGTTTGAGTGAGTAGGAGACGTTTTCATTTCATGGTTACCTATGTAGAGTGAAGCAAAGCTTGCACTAGTAGTGGTGTAGAGGACTCGCGCCAAAACATTTGAAATCCTTGGTCACACGTGAGAGAAAGGGAAACACTATAGGCATCCGCTCGGTTGCATACTTTGAATAACTTTGTTAGTGTGGGCGATGAAAATGACATCTACATGGTGATGGTGGATTTGTTGAAAGTGTTCTTTATTTGGGGTTCACAGACAAAACGATTATACTCAACAAGTTCAACAATGAATGCTCTAATATTGATAGACACATGCATAGAGAAATGGGCGTGAACCATAGAGTAACATATACCTCAAAGGGAATAAGCACAGAGACAAAATTGTAGAGGTGTTCCTGCATGCAAAAATGAAACACTCATGATAGGCTTGTAGGCAGATGGACAAATTTTCAGGCAAAGGAATCATTTCTACATGCACGAATGAAAACACCCAAGGGAATAAACAAGACACACATTTCTGGACAAGGAAAAATTGATTGTGGACAACTACCATAGCTTAATTTAGGCCCTAAGAACTATAGGCACTTTGATGTCGTTGTTAGAATGCACACAAATGTAGATCAACATGGAATACATTTTATTAATACGATACACGTATTAATACATGATCCCGACCTTTGGATTCATCTTCCAAAAGGTCTCTTGAAATCCCAATGATAGTTCCTACTCACTTGTGACTTTTCATATTCATTCTCAAGTGAATAGTACAAAATACCATAACTATGGTGGACGAGTTTTCCAACAATTGATATCACTAGTAATTGTTTTGTTCATTCAATGGACTCACAAGGATTGGGTCATTAGCATCATCCGAAGAATTTGATTCATGACTTCTCTTCCCCTCCCCATAAGAGCCTTCCCACAATGCTCAAACCAATACCTTTGGAGTCATGACCATGTCAATGTCTTTACCAAACAATATTGGAGATGAAACAATAACCTTTGTTAGTGCTACAAGTGTGGTTACTACACTTAGCTTTTTCTAGGTTTTACTAATGGTGGGCCATTTTCGAGTTTTTACACCAAGAAGGCTTACTATTTTCTTCTTTGGTATTTTGTGGAGGCTTTCCCTTCAGACCCAATGCTACCACATGTCCATGGTTAAAATAGAATGTATAGTGAAAGACATTGTGGCTTTTATTTAGAAGTTATGTCCAACTTCAATCTCATCTATCTAATATAATTTGGTCAAGAAGGGATTTACTTAAATAAACCTAAATATAAGTATGGGCATAGGTATTGGAAACATGATTACTAATTTATGGAGCCAATGTGATTAACTTACACAAAACATTACCAATGGTTTATAGGGTCTATTAACTTCATTATTACAAGAGGGGATTATGTAATAAACATATATCAGCATTACAAACAAAGATTGTGTATGTAGGTTAAAGCCAAATTCCCATCACTTAAAATATAAGCCAGACTCTCTATAAACTAGGGTTGTCGACTAACATATTTTATTTGTGCTTCTCATAAATGAATTCCAAGATGAAGAAATATTTTACATTTGGATGGATAACTAGTATATTGTTTAAGAAAAATACCAAAACCTCCTTTAACCAAGTTTAGAGTGTTTTTAGTGAGGTCCATATACCATTGAACTTATAAATTACACAAAAAAATATGCCTCCTTGTCACCTAGTTGTGTTAAGTTTGAACATTAGTCTGAAAGTTTAGAGTGTTTTTAGTGAGGGCCATATACCATTGAACTTATAAATTATACAAAAAATATGCCCCCTTGTCACCTTGTTGTGTTAAGTTTGAACATTAGTCTTAAAGTTGTATTGTACACACAAAAGGAGGAATTAGGAACCTTTTCATGAGTTGAAATAGTAGTGTGCTTAATGGTACTTGGGGATTTAGGTTGAATTATATTTTTGACCAAGTCTTTAAAAAGATAATTTTTTGGAACTTTAAAGGAGGAGTACTTTCCTTTCTATTGAAAATTGTCGCAAAGACAATGCTACAAATGGAGGGTTCAATCCTTATGACATTGATTTCTTTCAACCATTTATTGGAGAATATTGGTTGTTCCTGGTTAGGACAAATTCTCACTTTGACTTGGAACTCTACCTTCACATTCTCAATGGTGTCCAAAATACCCAACTTCAAGGTAATAGTTTTACCTAAGAAGGTTTTCACAAATATATGCAAGGAAGTAAGAAAATTTGTAGACATTTTGTCATATGATTGGTTGGTTGGTTTCCTCTAGTACTAATATGATCCGAAATCGGATCCAGAAGCCTGATAGGGCTTGAAAAATGCTCAAAAATGAAAGTGATCGGAATGCGACGAAACTAGTGCCATTGCGTCTGTCTCGTCTTCCTGATTCCGGTGGTATATTTACTTTGTCAAACGGACTCCGTATGGAGAAGATATCGCATTCTGTCCGATAAGTCAAATAGGCAAAAAAATTGTTGACTGTGCAGTCCATACAGTCTGTACGGACGCTGACGTGGCATGTTTGTACACTGACATGGAAGGTTCGTACAGGTGACACGTGGCGACTCCAGGAAGTGACACGTGGCAGGCAGATTTGGACATTTGGGCGTACAGTTGGACCTATCCCGAGGTGACACGTGTCACCACTGGAAGGGTGACACGTGGCACGGATGACGTCAACATCTGACGTGGCGACCGTATGATGACGTGTCATGTGATGACGTGGCAGAGTCTGGTTGGCAGTTGGGAGTGAATGATATCTCGACACGTGGCAGTTTTCTCGTCAATGATTGGGTGCCACGTGGCCCAATCATGGGCTGCCACATGGCACCCAGGTATTGGTTGAATTGGTTGTGTTCAAAAATTTGCATAGTCCACCGGATTCGAACCGTGGACCTCCCCCACCGGCCAAGAGCTTTAACAAAGTCCCCACGACCACTACACCATGCATTGGAGCTTGTTATGTAAATGACCGAGAATGTATTTGAGATTGGTGTTAGTTTTGAACGGCGGAGAAAAGGGCTGGGGCTTAGCCCCAGCCCTCGGCATACCATGTAACCATGCGACGGGACCGGGAGCGCGGAGG
>ML782443.1:347341-368564 GCA_009831015.1 Picea engelmannii | reverse complement strand
CCATGCATTGGAGCTTGTTATGTAAATGACCGAGAATGTATTTGAGATTGGTGTTAGTTTTGAACGGCGGAGAAAAGGGCTGGGGCTTAGCCCCAGCCCTCGGCATACCATGTAACCATGCGACGGGACCGGGAGCGCGGAGGTGGTTCCCGGCAGTTTAAACTGTTATGGCCCGTGGCCCTATGGAATATGCCACGAGACTGGGTGTCAACGCAACAGGGGGCCAGTGCTTAGCCCTTTGGGCTAGCGCTTGGCCATATTAACGCATATGACCATTCCAAAGGTGCGCGCGCCCAGAGCTCGGGGGGCTTAGTGCCCAATTATAACTATAAAGTGGGTTTTATAACTGATTTTTGGATTTTAATTGTAATTAAGCCTATTGTTAATGGTTTTTGGGAGTTATTGGGTAGTTTTGGAGCCTAACTTCTTGGAGGAAGTTGGAGATGAAAAACTAACTTCCAAGCTATATAACCCAGGCCTGTTTGAGGCCATAGGGGGGCATTCAGAGCATAATTATGCTAAGGAGAAGCCAAGCCAAAGCCATTTTGATGTAGAGAAGCTTTTGAGGAGGAGATGCTGTCGGACCATTTCTGGGAGCTTCGGACGTCCGTTTTGCGTGCCGTTTTCTTTGCATAGTTCTAGAGATCTGGAAGAACATGACCAGATCAGTCTTGTAGCCATTTGGCATTGCAGTGATGTACTTATGAGAATTTGAACAGAAATAAAGAAGCCTCTCCCACAGAGAAAAAGGCCCGGAGACGTAGGCAAAGTTGTGCCGAACTCCGTTATCAATCTGCGTGTTACGGTTTGCTGTCTATTATTTCATTTCAGATCTGCATATGTGTATATAGCTGTCATAATTCCTCTTCTTTCCTCATTCTTTCACTAAGTTTCTCAAATGGTTAATTAACGCATGCAAAATTAAAACTCAACCATAAGTCATTAAAAGATCCTACAGATCATAATATCTATAGGTTTAAGCATATTTGTAGACATTTTGTCATAGAGCTAGTTGGTTTCCTCTAGTACTAATATCTATAGGTTATCTTCTTGCATGCATTTCATCAAAAAAATTGTAGTATACCTAGGGAGGTAATATGGAGTACCTAGGGAGGTACCCAATGAAAATGTGGTTATTTATCATTAGTGGAAGTCATTTAATATATGAGAATGTGGTCATTCAATGTAAGGTGGACTAGGTACACTATCTTAATAAAGTCCCACTATGGTAGTTGGATAAAGACCTAGTATGGTAGTTGAATCAAAGGCACAATGTGTTGCATATTTGAAGAAAACAGAACAGATTGCTACAGTTGTTGTATATCCTCATTGACATCATATAGAGAAACAACAATCATCAAGGCAAGGGTGTGAGCATCAACACGTTTATGCACCAATAGGGCACCATACAAGAAATCGATCAAGAGGTGCATGGAGGACTACCGAAACTACGAGAAGAGCTCAGGCTACAGAAACAATCCCATGTCAACCTTGACATGATGCAGAGCAAGATCATGGTAGCAAGGTAGCAGATAGACATCATGTTCGACTTCCATTGGGATGGATGGATGGTCGTACTTGGTACCAGTTGGCTGCATTGCTTAGTCGGTCATATTGTATGGTTTCTTCTCATGTTTCGAGGACGAAACATGTGAAGGGGGATGGAATGTAGTATACCTAGGGAGGTAATATGGGGTACCTAGGGAGGTACCCAATGGGATTGTGGTTATGTATCATTAGTGGAAATCATTTAATATATGAGAATGTGGTCATTCAATGTAAGGTGGACTAGGTCCACTATATTAATAAAGGAACACTATGGTATTTGGATGTAATAAATGTGAGAAGGCTCTCTAGAAGGTTCCTAGGAGATAGAGAGAGCTATATAAAGAAGTGTAAGCAACATAATGAAGCATAGTGAAGAATATTGTCATTGTAACAAGCAAGTGTTGCTTGAGGAGTGCATTCCTTCCTTAAGGAATATTATATGGTGTTACCCTACCTCAAGGGTTTTCTCTATATTCTTGTGCTCATGTTATGGTGAATGGTTTATGGTTTATTCTTGGTATTATTGAAGTATATTTGCAGATATGGTATAGGTACTTAACACAAATGGCTAGCATCGGTTAGCCTTCAATGCTTTTGCCAACATAAAAGTGAAATTTATCTATTCCATAGGACATACATTACATATGTTTTATTCCATCATATATGCATTATTATTCACTCAAACACCTTCAGCATGTCTACTAGTGTATTTGTTGGTTTTTCAAATAGTTTCCCAACATTCGTTTGTGTTGGGAACTATTTGAACCAAGAAATACTTCATTTAAACAAAAATAAAATTGATCGAGACAAATTAGAAAGTGCTTGAAGAACAAAAGATTGCATGATAGGCTGTCAATTCTAGGGAAAATAGTTTCATGAAGTGCATGGAGGAACTAGAATTGACAGAGCTTAGACATACATATTCTCAGACAACTCTTCAACTTTATTTGAATGTGTTTTCAGGGCTTTGGTGGAAGCATGTCCCTCTTGCAGGAAGTGTGCTCTTCTTTGTCATAGTTAATGGCTTGGATTTTAGGTTATCACACTATCTTGTAGCTTGAGCATGATATCTTTCATGGACCTATCATGAATTTACTAAATAATAAAATGTGATTTAAATGGAGATACTCTTTGTCCTTGGCTTTGGATGCTATTGAGCTATGGAATATTAATGTCAATATTTTGGAGAAGTAGTTAGAGGATTTGATCACAAAATGTTGTAGCATGTGCCATCTATTTCAACATCCCATGTAGCCACCAAATGTTTTTTCACGAATTGTAAAGGAATTGAGCAGTTGAGAACAACACAACATACAACACTTTTACTAGGCACTAATGCAAGCTCTCTTTTGTGCATATTAGTAGATAACACTACTGTGCTATATGCATCATTTGTTCACTATGGAGTTTCTAAGTGAGATCATTTCTACTTCAATTGATTTCATGTAGTAGAGTGTTGCTTGAATTCAGCCTGGTTTCAGTTAAATAGAACAATAGTGTAGCTTGGAATTTTAAAATGCATTATAGATGGTTGTTCTCCACTATATCTCAGATTCTGGAGTTTTTACAAAAGTTTGTAGATTTTTATTGATAGTGTGACCATGTTTTAGTGCATGCCTAATTTTGTAGTAACAGTTGTTGTGTATTCTGCGCAAACCTTTTCATATTGAATTTTAAATGCATTGTAGGGAGTTGAGATATTTTTTTAGTGTTCAAAGTTGTTTTTGCAATTTACAATTGGACTTTCCTTTTGAGCATGCATTAATATTTTCTTCATTGGAGACAAATAGTGTTGAGTTACACATACTTTAGGACAAATCATACTTTCAAGGTTGGATAGTGTTGAAGTTGGATTATCACTTGGGTTGAAATCTCTTTGTGCAATTCAATCAATGTATTGTGTACATTCTTCTTGTTTTCTTTGGTTAGTTAAAAGGGAAGGCAAGTTTATTTGGAGTTCATCATGTGAAACCAAATAGTGCATGCTAATTCATCGAGAAGTACAGTAAATTATGGTTGTATAGTTAAAGGATATCTAGTGAGAGTTTGTATCATATGTAATATAATTTAGACTACAATATGATCTTCCCACTATCTACAAACAATCTAATATTTATGTTAAGTTTATGGTTTGTGTTTATTCTTTTTGAGTTAGTGCAATGGTTTATGTATATGTATAACTTAATGCACATATATATTAATGTTTATTGTTTATATCCTTTAATAATTTAGTATCGTTTAGTATTTTTGTTTAATAGTATTAGATCAAATTTATATTAAAATTGGGGATGACAGCTAAAACAAAAATACATAATTTAGGACATAAAATGGGGATGAAGCAAAGCTAAACAACTAAAACAAAAATACATAATTTAGGGCAAGGACATGGATCCAAAATGCAGAATTGAAAGAGCTTTTTCCCAAAGGGACTTTCTTTCCTATTGTACTCTATTATATCCCTACAAGTGTACTTCCTTACAAATTGCTTAAGAAAACTAACTACATGGGAAAATATAAGATAACAGGATAATAAAAATACTATATTTCAAGCCCCTTGTGGGCTTCTACTAGCTAATGCCACTTTGCTTCTTTTGCTTTTGAAACCCTGCAATTATGGTCATTAGGTATTACAACCTAAAGGTTATTGCTTATGTCTACTTTCATCTTGGAATTTTTCTAAGGATGAACTTAGAAGCCTAGAATGTATTTGTTGTAGGTGAAGAGTCTGAAAGTGAAGGAGTATTAACCACACTATTTTGAATGCCAAGATGGGACAAAATTTACCCCATGAGCTACTATAAAGAATCAAGTTGAACTAAAACTTCCAAATTTTGTTTTGCATTAAACTCCCATAAATGCCTCTACCTCCTTTTTCTAGTCTCTCATTTCAACCACATGATTTGGTGTATCAATGGTGTAATCATCTTGAGCTACATTATTTTATTGGGTTTTATGTTCAAATTTAGACTACCACTTATCCCATTGAATATTGGCATTGATAATGACACAATATGCTTCAACTACATCTTGGGTGCAATGCTTCGACCCTCTCTTAAACTCTCCTAGCTCATAGAGGACACACAACCCACTTTTACAGTGGAAATGCACCATGAGAACCTCAAACAAAGTTGTCAAGAAACACATACTAGACCCAAAACTCTCAAAGTGCACAATAATGCAACCTCAAAGTGAGAGAGGGAAGACTCCCTATTCCCCCAAACTATGCATCTTGTTGTGTGCTTGAAACATCCATAACCAAATCAAAGAAGAGCCACAACCCAAAAAAATGATGACGTGGATGTTTGTCCCTCAAATTTAACCCATACTACTTGATAGAATGATTCACCTCATAACAATTGAGTAGGGATGGATAATAGTGATGTGTCTTTGATTCATAAAATACAACCACTTCAACCTTGTATTTTTTGCCAAGAAGTTGGTTAATGTGTGTCCCATCAAATTCATAATTACATTATAGGGTGGGTTGGAAGGAGCTCTGCACATTTGTATAACAACAACCCAAACAATTCTAGAGCCCAAATTGGCTTGCTCATTTTTTATTGAATTTTGGTGTCTCAAATGTGAAAAAAAAAATCAAGTTTGTCAAAGCCTTGGGATTCTTGTGAAATTCTTTGCATTAGGTAAGCTAGGTTAAGTTGCATGGGAAGGGATTTGTGTTGGATTGTTCTTATTGTAATCATTGAATCTCCCACCACTCATGCCACATGAATCCCTTGAGATTTGAGGATTAAAAGGCCTTTGAAGAGGGTGAATATTTGACCTCATCATTTGAGGAAATCCCAACCCCCTAAGCATATTTTTCTTCTCAATTTCCCCTAAAGTTAATGACAACTCCCCAAACATCTACCACCCAACCTTAGTATTATTTAGTGTTACTATATACTAATATGTGCAGTATCTCCATGGGAGACACTAATGTCTTGGCCATATACATAAATAATAAGGTGATTACATGAAGATTACAAAATATATGCATCTTCTTACCATACACTTGGATTAAATAACAAGAACACCCTAAATCAATAAGCACTTGTCATGAGAACAATTTGCTATTGTTTTGTATAGCTATGACCATAATTTTAAGTTGAGATCCATTAGCTTGAATGGTTGGAAGGCGAGCTTCACACTCTCCCCACCCTGGTTCAAATCCCGAACGAGACATTGGGCCATTGTGCCTTGGTTGAAAGGGTGCGTGCCCCTATTTGGGACATCTCAACCCTTGGTTGAGGTTGAAGTTTCCTGTAAAGAATTATTATCCTACCTAGTTCTATCCAAATTTGAATTTAGACTTAGTAACTATGGTACAAACACCTTACTCCAATTTTGTCGGTATCCTACCAAATTAGAATTCAAAGTCGGTTACTATGTTCAAACCACTTTCCCAATGATTTTTCTAAAAAATCTTCCTGTCAACTTTGTATTCAGTTTGTTCTCTCTTCCATCAACTTCTTCTTTGACTAGATGGCCAGAAGTTGACGACCAACCAAGTAGTTGGCTATTGAAACTCAACTCAAATTCAGAGATTAACAACACATCTTATCAAATCATATTTTCTTCCTTCACCACCAAAGAAAAAATTCTTATTCTGTTCATCTTGTCCATGTACCCATTTCCTTCATTCAAGATATTTCTCTAAGATTTACCCTACCCCCACCCTCATATATGTGAGGGTGGGGGTGGGGGAAATAATAGAGAAATGTGAAATGGGGGTGGGGGAAATATTAGAGAAATTTATATCACATTTCTCTAATATTTCCCCCACCATGAGGGTGGGGGTGGAGGTGGCAGAAATATTAGAGAAATGTGAAGGTGGGGGTGAGGGTGGCGGAAATATTAGAGAAATGTATATCACATTTCTCTAATATTTCCCCCACCCGCTTCATTAAAGTCACATAGGGACAATGATATAGTGCCACCACATGTTCCTTCCATGCATCCATTTCCTTTATTCAAGTCCCATGAGGACTGCGATTCAGTGATCTGGTGCCACCACAAGTTCATTCCATGTATCCATTTCCTTACATTCAAGTTACACACAAGGACAAATATTGAACATCAAGGTTGACCTCCCTCCCATCAACGAAAACCAAATGGATCTAAAACAGATTGGTTGGTGACAAGATTCTACCTGAATGCTCTAAACCCCAATGGTTAGTGGCAAGATTGTTGGTTGCTCTGTCACAATTGGAGATAATTCTATTCTTTGTTCCTTCTTCGGAGCTATAGATAATTATATTCTTTGTTCCAATAGTAGTGGTAGAAAGCCATGGTCTAAATGTTCTATGAAATAATTTATTTTTAGTGATATTTTCTGGGGACAATTGCCCGAAATCTGACTAGAAATTGTTAGATCTGCATATTTGAGTGATTATTTATGTATAATCCAAGT
This sequence comes from Picea engelmannii, assembly GCA_009831015.1. NCBI lineage: Eukaryota > Viridiplantae > Streptophyta > Pinopsida > Pinales > Pinaceae > Picea > Picea engelmannii. The sequence continues at coordinate 361,606 of ML782443.1, read as the reverse complement.
GCCCCAAAGGTTTTTCATCATGCTGAATTCATTTATGCATTCATAAATGGATTTTAAACAACAAAAAATAGTGATTTCGTGCAAATTTATATAGTCGGATTTCGGCAAAAAAAATTAGCAAAAAAAGCATTTCGTAGAACAATTAGACAACGCATGATCTGACATTTATAGCCCTTTTCATTGTACAAATGAGAGACTAGACCCATCATAAGTATTGTCTATGTTTTTGTTTCATGCATGCCTTTTATTAAAGAGTTAGGCTATGATTGGGAAACATTAAGCATCATGCAGTGAGTCAATCATTGATTTATTGTTTGGTGCAGCTTATCGGTTGAATACACACTATAGAGACCAAGGTTGACCTCCCTCCCATAAACAAAAACCAAAGGCTCTAAAACCCAATGGTTGGTGGCAAGATTGTTGGTTGATCTGTCACAATTGGAGATAATTCTATTCTTTGTTCCTTCTTCGGGGTCACTAGTCTTGGTGGAAATGTGTATGCTCTGATATCTACAACCCTTTTCATTATACAAATGAGACAAGGGCCATCAATTAGTACCATGTATGTTCTTACTTCATGCATGTTATTTATTAACTAGTCATGCTATAGTGACTGGAAACAATAATCATCATGCAGTGAATCAATCATTGGCTTACTCCCAGGTGCATCCTATCCTTTGGATATACACTATTTATAATCTAACGAACATGATGAAAAGACAATAAACCAATAATTAACTTACTTCATGATGCTTGAGTACATGAATATAGTAAAAGAAAATATCAAAAATTATCTTCCTCTTACAGTAAGGACGTTGGCTGCTATCTGCAATATGTTTCATATTCCTTTTTATGGAGAAACGTCATTATTTCTATAAAGCTTTCTTGTAGCCTAGAGTTTTAGACTATGAAGCCATGTTTTACCAATGGTTAGTGCATGAATACAACACAAATGACTGAAATAAATTTTTGGAAACTTAGTTGCAAGTTTGTAGAGATGAGAGTTTTAAAAGTATAATATCAAATAATAATGCATAAATACAACACAAATAACTGAAATAAATGTCTGGAAATTCAATTGCAAGTTTGTAGAGATAAGAGTTTTAAATGTATAATATTAAATCCATATTGCAATCTTAATTAATTATAAAATAAACATCAAAAACCTTCACATGAAAATTTATTAACCTTATAAAAAATGCAAGTAAGAAATTAATGTCCAGTCTATAGTTTGTCATCTTTGGGCCAGAGTTTGATCTTTGCATCTCATATCCATTATGGTGTCTTATCGTTCTCTAATTCCTCGTGCAGATTCTCGTTAGCTTGCTCTCTAGTTTCTCCTCAAATTGGTAGTTTTAGACAATCGTTCCGTTTTTCTTTTTCATGTGGTTATTCAGATTTGGTGATATTTTTTAAAAATAAATTAAATAAATGATTTTTTAAGTTAAAATTTTTTTAAATTTTTTCTTTTAATTTGAAATTATTATTTTTAAAATATTTCTATATCAAATTTGTTTTATTGGTTATTATATAGTGTATTCATCATTTTTCAATTTTGTAAATGTTTTAAAAAATATAAATTAAAAAGAAAAAAAAAATTATTCTATTTTATTACAAAAATTTAATAAAATTATAATAAGATTTATTTTATATTTTTTTTATAAGCTTCAAAATTTAAATAAAATTAAAAACACTAAAATTATATATATATATATATATATTTCATTTTTGCACTCTATAGTTAAGTATGGGGGAGATGTTCATGTCACATAAAGCATTAAAATAATAATTTAAAACATTAAAATAATAATAATAAAATAAATTACAAAATATATATTGATTTTGTGAGAAAATGGAGATAGAGGAAGGAGCAAGTTAGGGTTTGAAAACAAGTTCAGGAGGTAAGGTTCTGTTTAAGGAAGAGAGTAGGGTAGGTTTAATGGGTGCAGAGGGTCTAGATGTTGCAGTAAACAACCAAGAGGAAGGAACCGAAAAAAACCTTTAAGGAAGTCATAGACAGAGGAAAAATAAAGACACCAAATGACGTCCTTATGGAAGAAACTGACACAAGCAAGCAAAAACCTAACCAAACTACAAATGAAGCATGTATAAGAAATTTTTTTGACAAGAAATTAAAGAATGGGTGTCTGGCTAAAACGGTGGAGAACCTGATGTACATGGTCACTTCACCATTGGTAGGAAACTACATTTAATATATGATGGACCATGCATTGATAGGTAAATTCATGGGGATCTGGCCCATGGAGAAAGCGTTATTGGTATGGATAAAATCGAAATGAAAAGTCAAAGGAGACATAAGATTAAAACTCAGGTCCAAAGGTTTCTTCACAGTATTGTTCACCTGCTCGGAGGAAAAGAACTGAATCTTTGATGAAGGAACGCATTTCCTTAACTTTGTGAGGCTCCACCTCAGGTATTGGTCCGAGTGTTTCTCCCTAGAAAAGGAGGAGTTCACATTTTCCCCAGTTTGGATCAGACTATACTCCCTACCCCACGAGTTCTGGCACCTAGAGATGCTGGAAGGAATAGGAAACACACATGGCTCTTTTGTCAAAATCTCAGAAATAACAAAAGTAGCCAAATACACTTCATATGCTAGAATATGTGTCTACATGAATGTGGCAGCAACACTACCTGAATAAATCATTATTTCATTTCAAGATAACGAATGGGTGCAACCCATAGACTACGAGCATATCCCATTCAGATGCAGGAAATGCCACGAACATGGGCACCTATTCCGAGACTGTCCTCAAAACACAACCCAAATGAATAACAAAGGAAAGGAGGAGAAGGAAATTAAAGGCTTTGTAAAGGCCTCCAACAAAAGAAAGGTGGTAAATAGAGGGGAAGGAGCAAGAAAAGATAACAACAACTTCCAGATCTTAGCAGATAAAGAAGATATGGAAGCTAACCAGAAAGGAGAGCGATAAGGGACAGAGAAAGAACAGCCAAAGTAGGTGAATACTGAGACAAAACATGAAGACATACAAAAACATAGGAAAACAGAGGCAAGTACGAAAAATCCAACAATAGAGTTGAGAAAATTCCAAATGCAAGAGGAGGTGGCTTCAAAATATTCATGGGAAGAGACAATGAAGGAAGACCACAACCAAGCCTCAGAATCATAAGACATGGAGGTGGACTCATAGGTGCTGATAATTGTCCATGGGGAAAAAGATATCAACAATATGCAGGTGGGAAAACTTCGTCGGCTCCATAGAGAACTTATCAGAAGATAAAGCAAAGAACCAGTGCCAGATAATCCATCCTCCTCATCGGGAAACCTAGGCATAAATTTGAACCCACTAAAAAACCCCAAGAAACCAGGAGGCAACGAGAGGAAAAAAGGTCGAAAGCCCCATAAGCAAGTTCTCGAAGAAACTTGTGCTCTTCTCATTGACTTAGGACATGTAGTGGGACTACCAGACATGTACTTCCTCCCCCAGACCAAAAGTTAAATATGAAGAGATTCTCATGAAATATTAGGGGTCTTAATGGCATTTCAAAGCACAAAATCCTTAGAAACAGACTAAAACAAGAAAATATGGATTAGTAATGTTGCAAGAAACTAAGTGCAATAGGAAAAGTATGGAGTCAATAGTTAGGAAGATATGGAAACCCTACAAGTTTATTTGCTCTGAAGCAGAGGGGGCCTCCAAAGGACTAGCTTTCTTATGGAACCCGAGCAAACTCAAAGTGGAGCTGAGATCCCAGTCTAAAAGGGTAATAACCATATCCTACAAGATCATACGGTCGACGGAACATGAGATAGTCACGTAAGTCTATGGCCCCCAATCTTTCAGAGATAAGAGAGATTTCATGAGAGAGCTCTTGGAGGTAGGAACAACTAGTATGAAAGAGAAATAATGGATTGTAGAAGGGGACTTCAATATGATAACCTCCTTGGAAGATAAGAAAGGGGGCATAGGGCACTTGAGCTCAGAGGACCAAAATTTCAAAGAACTCATTGATCAATTGCAGCTAATAGACATCATCCCTTCAGAAGTTCTCTTTACCTAGAGCAACAAAATATGAGGGAACCATCATATAGCAGAAAGATTAGACATATTCATGGTCTCAGAAAATTTTTACCAACACAGGAAAGAAGTATGTGGGGAGATCCGACCAATTTATGGATCTGATCATTGGTCAATCTCTCTAAGATGGATGGATGGCCTTTTCCCCTGTCCCAAACCCTTTAGATTTGATAAATTCGGGACCAAACACTTAAAATTCATGCAAATGATTAAAGGGTGGTGTGGAGAGAACCAAAAGTTATATGGAACAAAGATGTTCCAGTTCCAACATAGGTTGAAACATATACAAATTAGCATAAAAAGGTGGAATAAAGAAGTCTTTAGAAACATTCAGGATGCCAAACGAGACTTAGAGGTAAATATGGAACAAGTGAAAAGAGAAATTAACCAGGATGGTCTATCTCCAGATATGCAACATCTCGAATTGACCCTTAGAGGGGAGTTAGAAGAAAGATACCAACAAGAGGAAATCATGTTCCGCTAGAAATCTAGGATGCTTTGGCTTAAACAAGGTGACAAGAATACCAAATTCTTTCATAACTCCTCCTACAACTCAGGAACCAGAATTGGATTCACTCTTTGAAAACAAAAGAAGGGGTGATAGTAGAAAGACATGAAGACATTGAGCATAACCTCATGGATTATTTTAGTACTTCCCCCTCAAGACAGGAGGAAAACCACCAACTTAATCATCCAGTCTATTCCAAAGATGGTTTCTAAAGATCATAACAAAATCCTGCCGAGGGAGGCAACTATGGTGGAGGTGGAAGCAACGGTGAAAGAGTTGTCGCGGGAAAAATCCCCTGGGCTAGATGGCTTCACTTTGGACTTCTTCCAAGCCTCCTGGAGCATTATTGGAAAAGACTTATGGGAAGTGGTAGAAGAAGCCATGACCTCTCAAACAGTCTTGAGAGCCTTCAATGTCACATTCATAGCTCTGATCCCAAAGAAAAAGGAAGAAAATACACCAGATAAGTATAGACCTATTTCTTTATGCAATGTTGTTTACAAAATTATTTCTATAATCATTGCTAAAAGATTGAATCCTGTCCTCCAGGAAATTATTTTCCCTGAACAATGGGATTTCGTAGAAGGTAGACAAATTCTAGATGGTATTGTAATTTCTCATGAAACCATTCATTCCTTGCAATCTGAGAAAAATCTTGGGTTGCTCCTAAAGCTAGACCTGTCCAAAGCCTATGGCAGAATAAATTGGGACTTCCTAAGAGCCATTATGTGGGCCTTTGACTTTGACCCCTCCTGGACCCAATGGATATTGAACCTTACTTCCTTATCTTTCTTTTCAATTCTAGTCAACGACTCACCCTCTCCCACCTTTAACGATTCAAGAGGATTAAGGAAAGGATATCCCCAGTCCCCCTACCTCTTCATTATTCTCATGGAAGGTTTAGGGAGATTCTCGAAGAAAAACTAGAGAGAAGGTCACCTAAAAGGGATAGTAATTTCTCCTCAGACTGAACCTTTGAGCTATCTTCAGTTTATCATGGACACACTCCTCCTAGGGAAGCCCACAGTGCAAGAATCCAGAGCCATCAAGAAAGCTTTGGAATTTTTCCTCTCCGCCTTTGGAATGCAACTAAACTTAGATAAATCCACATCTTCTTCTTTAACACCCCGAACATATTTCAATAGAGTTTTTCTAGAATTTTAGGCTTCCAAATATCCTCTCTTCCCTCGTGCTACCTAGGGGCTCCCCTCATTGAAAAATATAAGAAATCTAGGATATCAAGAGATGCTAACTAAAATGGAAAATAGGTTCATTTGTTGGACCCATAGGTTCCTCTCTTTGACGGGACAAATTATTCTCATAAAATCAGTTCTAATGGATATGCTAGTCTATTTGTTCTCAATTTTGGCAGCACCCGAATACATCTTTCAAAAAATTTGCTCAATCCAGAGAAATTTTCTATGGGGAGGAACAAAAAGAGAAAAAAAATGGGCTCTAGTCAGGCCTGTTGATGCTCAGATCTGTCAAGACTAGAACAACAAAATCGTGAGGACATTAGTCCCCCTTCGTTTTTAGAGAGGTAGTTCTCCTCTTTGGATAAAATATATATCTTTGGATGTCTTGGAGTAGAGAGAGTGCTAGGAAGCAAACCCCAAATCTTTATTGCTTGGATTTTTATGAAAATGGTTCTTCAATAACCCAGTATGATCTTTATGTGTAGCAAGAAGTTCTTTACAAATAAAATATTGAAGAGGAGCTTCAATATCAGAAAATAAAAATACTCAACAACACATATGTAATGCTCTATAGATACATTCATATCTCCTCACAATGGAAAGGAGAAAATATTTTAGATCATCTCAAAGAATTTTAAAAGAGCATTGTAGTTAAAATGAAAGGGAAATTCCCCGAATGGGGTGCCACATAGCAGAAGGAGGCCACACAACCCTCTCATTAACTTGGCCATAAATATGGCTAGCCACCATCCCTCACCTCAGTCTTGAATGGAGGGCGACCTTAAAATCTTGTAGAGGAAGGGAGGACATCTCCATCACATCAATTTAATGGAGATCTTGTTGATTAATGGCAGGAGGTGGGTGATGAGTATGGGTGGTTGCATTTCAGTCATGTCCGTCCCTTGGATATCTATTCAGCTTAGCCATGGATTGCAACACTTCGCCTCCACACTCTGTCACCTCACTCTTCCCTATAATTGGGTTTTTTCACAATTGGTTCTCTTGGCTTCAGTTCAGTTGGTTCTTCACCCCTCAGGCTCTGCCATGCAGAGAGAGAGAGAGAGGAAATCCCAGGCGAGGCCCTAACTGGTACAATCATGCAGCCAGGAAGATACGCCTGCATAATTTGGAGTGGGCCCTGTCCATTGCTCAGATTCTGCATACTACACGGCCTCATACTCCTCCAATAGCCTATGTTGAGGAGGAATTCCTGGAGGAACCAATCCAAGTTCCACCGGAATCCCTACTCTACACGATCCCAGATGATTACTTGCGCCCCAACACCTGTAAAGTGAATACAGGTATAAAAACAACCATGGAAGGTGCCACATGCATTGTTTAGGAGGAATTCCTCCACACGACCCCAAATACGTACATTCACCCCAACACCAGCGAGGCAGTTACAGGAGCAGTGGCGGACATGGAGGGAGCCACGTGTACTATGCAGAAGGAATTCCCATCTTGATGCCTCCACTGATTAATATAGTTAAGGAATGTGAACAGGCTCACCCCATCCTCTTCAGCTTGGAGAAGTTGGAGCTCATTTTCGACATCAGAAGTTATATGTCGAACCAACTTCATCGAGACACCCTCATCAACAACCACATTAACATGGTGTTCGGTGCATTTTTGAATGCACAAGCCAAGAAGAGGTGCCCGACCTACATGCAACCCTTTGTGCTCCAACCCAACGATGACATCTTTCACAGTGGAGCTTCAAATGACAGGTTCCATGGTCCTCAAAGCCTTGCTAATGTCTAGATTTTCATAATACTCTGAGCTCCACCAGCACAGTGATGGTGCTTTCTTCTTGTCAGCTTGGACTAGTACTCTGCTCATTTCTTTCCTAGTTTTAATTTTTCAAAGGTTTTTAGTTTGTTTAGCTTACACAGAAAATTTTGTCAGCACTATCATCTGCCACCTTCTCTGGTTTCCAATTGGCAGGGTAAGTGGTGGATGCCCTTTTTTGGCCGAAAGCATAATATGTGGCCACCTGTTTCGATTTCCACTAGTTTGGAGGAACAGGTGGAAGGCCAGTGACATGTATCAATTTTGTACAGTGATAGATCATTAATAGGAATGACCTCTTTTTATTTAAAAAAAAACAATGAAAGGGAAATTGATAGGTCAACCTCAAATATCCCATACTTAAAACTCAAAGTTACAAGATACAATCAATATCAACCCCGAAAGTAATTCTTTGTGGAGTCTTTCTCATAAAATATATCTAAAAATATACAAAATCAATTTGAGAGTCACATATATGGATACAAATTCTCCATGATCATATATGAAAAGCCTTGGAAGATTACAAGAAAAACAATTGAGAACTCAGCCTTGTGCCCAACTTAGACATTCAAGCATAAAACAATGAGAAATGGTGTAGAAGAAGAGAAAGAGTGGAGAAGATGGAGATCTCTATTCATTGATAAGAAGCTTGGTTGTACATTCATGGTTGTTCCTTCTTATTCATCTGATCTTCTTCCCTACCCCTCTTAAAATTATGATTCTTGAACCCATAGATGAAGCCTCTCTTCTCTTTTTAAGATGAGATTTTCTAACTACTTGAGTAGTTAGCGTTTCTCCCTTCTAGAAATTTGTGTACAAGTTTCTTCTTGAAACATTCCCTTTAATTAATGTCTCATTAATTACTAATTAATGAATTTATATCATCAGTATATACATATCTAAAATGGGTCCCTTTTCTTTTTTAATAGAAGTTTATAAATAAACTTTTATTTTCACAATTTAATTAATTTCCCATTTAAAATAGGAGGATTGTGCTTTAATTTTATGGGAGTGATAGTCAAATTTTTATACATTTAAATAATTTCTTATGTGATCTCCATTTTCTTGTCTTTCCAACGATATACATTTTGCGCAAATCCGTTACCTAGATCTTAAGATATGAACTTGTGAAGTTGAGTTGTCAAGCAGGCCCATTAAAAATGAAGTTGAATGATATTTTAATTTTTTTGGGAAATGAAACAACCTTCAAGCCTTGAAACCTATACCATCATTTTCTACGTTGAAATACCTTTCCAACGGTATAAATTTTGCACAATTTTGATACATGGCACTCAAGTTATGGCCTCTCCAAGATTAACACTCAACTGCCATTGATCAAAATGTATGGGAAAATATGGGCCCTTGTATTAAATTTCGTCCTTCCTTAAGGAAATTAGATTTGTGCCTAGTCATTGATGAGTTGGCCATTAATATATTGCCTCCAATAAAATTACGCTATGTGGCATGACCTCATAGGTTGATGAAACTACCATGCCATGCATTAATTGGTTGTCACGTGGCACTATCCTCAGCTTACCATGTGTCATCACTTGATTGGTTGAAATCTAATTAAATTGATTAGTTGAAATTCGATTAGTTAATGGTGCACCAATACTTAATTTCTATGTGGAGAGATAAAATCTGAAAATTTAAAAATAATGATAAAGTGTGAGTAATTAAAATAATAATAAAATTAAAGGTGAGTAATTAAAATAATAATAAAATTAAAGATGAGTAAATAAAATAATGGTAAGCAATGTTTAATGGAGAGGAAATAAATGGGAGGAACGAGATTATAGGAAAGGGGGAGTGAGGGGGGTTAATTTTTAGGTGGCGGAGATGAGTGAGGGAAAATGTGGGTAGCGGGGGCGAGGTAGGTGAGGGTGAGGTAAAGGGGGTAGTTTGTAGGGGTGAGGTAGGTGAGGGTGAGATAAAGGGGGTAGTTTGTAGGTGGCGGAGATGAGGAGGGTGATATAGGGTGAGGTGAGGGGGGTGAAATGAGGGGAGCAAGGAAAGGTGAGTGGGTTGTAAAGTGAGTTAAGTTATGGCTAGTCTTACCGATTGACATAACTCAAATAAATATTAAGGATGGAATGGGAGAGGGATGAGGGGTGAGGAAATGGAGAGAAGGGGGTATTTTAGGGAAGCGGAAGTGAAGGGAAGGGAAGAGAAATGAGGGGAGATGGGAAGGGTGAGGGTGAAGGTGAGTGGGTTGGAAAGTGAGTTAAGTTATGGATAGTCCTATTGACTTCCATAACTCAAATAAATATTAAGGATGGAATGGGTGAGGGATGAGGAAATGGAGAGAAGGGGGTATTTTGAGGGAAGCAGAAGTGAAGGGGTGAGAAATGAAGGGAGTTGGGAAGGGTGAGTGGGTATGAGAGATGTAAGGGGATATGGTGAGTGAGTCCTCCCTCACCATAATTTGAAATAAAACTAAGTATAAAGTGGGGGAAAGTAATAAGGGGGGTGGATTAAGGGATGATAAAAATTATAGTGTGGGATGAGTATGTCAGATGCCATCGAGTTGATAAAATAGAAGATTTTTAAAGGTGTTGAACCTAACACAAGAAGATTTTTAAGGGTCTTGGCCCTGGAAATTGAAGAAAACCAGGGTCTTGTATCCGAAAATTTGGATATGTTTCCAAGAAATTAGCTTTATTCCACATGGAAGATGCACCACTTTATGCTTAAACTTTAAACCTGGATATCTTGAGCATACAAACTTGGATTTCTGATCCGAAAAATACGCGGCGAAGATGATACTGAGGGATATATCATGGAATTATAAGAGTTTAAAAATGTTCATCTTTCGACATCATTTTTTTTTATTAATCCAAGAGTAGGGAAATATAGTTAAGCAAATTTTGGTCAACAAGGCCCTCATGGTTAAAATTTACTGGAGATGGATCACAAGTCCAAAAGTGCTTTGGGTTCAGATTTGGCAGGGGAAATATGCCAAAGATATCTCCCTTCAAGACTAGATTTGTTTGGAGGGAGACAGAACGGGATCGAAAATCTGGAATTATGCTTGGAAAAATAGAACGATGGTTAAAAAGCAAAGTTTTAGGGAGCTACATGATAACCAATCATACCTTTTTTGGTAGGACGCGTGGGAGAAACGTCCGATGTTGAGCTTGGACAAATGGCTACAGAAAATCAAGGATAATATGATAGGGGTTGGAAGGACGAAAGTTGCACAATATTGGGAGGTACACCCACAAACTGTCACTGGTAGAAAAAAATCCTAAATCTCACCAACTGAATGGCCTATAGAATGGATTGAGCCACCTATTCAGGTCATGGAGGATATTCTAAAAAACTACCCACCACCAAACAAGAAAGGCCGGGACATCCTGAGATGGGGGGAAAAGGGGGACGAGAAATTCCACATCAAGGAATCCTACAAAGAACCCATGGGTCTAGGGAATAATCTCAAAAGATCAGTTTGGTCGAAGGTATGGAAATCCAAATTATGGCCCAAAGTTGCCACATTTCTATGGCTAGCAGTCAACAAAAAAGTGATAACTTGGGATACGATCATAAAGAGAGGGTTTGTGGGCCTGTCAATTTGTCTATTGTGCAATCAAGCAGAAGAAACCCTAAACCACTTCCTCAATTCATGCACGCTATCTTCAGAATTATGGGAAGAGGGGCTGCAATCTTCAGAATATCAGACTAGAAAAGACAAGACATCATAAAGACAATAGAATAATGGAGAAAAAATCCTTACCATAATTCAATTATGAAACATGCTTGGATTCTCTTCCCAGGATTCCTCCTATGGAATATATGGAAAACTAGAAATAGAAGGATCTTCTAAAACCATCCTTCGTCCCTATAAATGATTTGGAAAGGGGTCCTAAACAACATACGAGAGACCATTTCCCAGGTCCCTTAGTAGGTAGAAGACCTAACAGCAACAGGGCACGAGAAAGATCTATTAGCCATATGGATCCTAGGAAAAGGTAAGTTGACACTCCCACTAGAAAAAGACTAGGAACTGCGTCAACTGCATGGAGAGACATGGGGGCCTCCCCCTCAATGATTCTTGAAATTGAATTTTAATGGGGCATCCAGGGGAAACCTAGGGCCAGGGGGGGCGAAGGAATATTCAAGGATTCCAAGGGAGAAATAGTCAGCCTATACACTATCATATTGGGGCATACCACCAATAACAAAACATAATTAGCGGGATTACTGGCAGGTCTACAATGGGTGAAGGTCAGGGGGTATTCGACATTAATAGTTAAAGGAGACTCCAAAATTCTAGTCTCGACTCTAGGAAAAATCATAAAAAATGCCTCGTGAGACAAAGTATCAAAAAAATAGAGATTGTATATTGGGATCACGGAGGTGGCACTGACCATTCATGGAACGTCAGCAATAATCCCAAGCCACATCAGGAGACAAGCCAACATGGCCATGTTAATATTATGGTAGCTGCGAGAGGTATTTACCTCCACGTGTGAACCTGACGAGAATAGAAGACTCCAGGAAGTAAGAGAAACCCTAATGAGTTAGCTAATAACCCTAGAAGCCTTGTCGGCTCAAGAAGATAATTTATATTAGGCTATTAGCCTCCAAGAGAAGAAGTCGGCCAGAATTAATAATAATATATTGAACAGACACATACCCAGAAGGAGAAGTCAGCCCCAACAAACTGGCAGGATTACTATAAATACATGGCGCCAGTTCTCATTTGTAGCATCTAAGCAGTTGCAGACAGAGCCAGTTCTATGCAGCAGTTTCCCAGTTGGTGTGCACTGCAGTTGCAGTCTGGTGCACAGGTTTGGAGGAGGGTTGTAGGTGCAGCTGCAGCAGCAACTAGTTTCAGTATTGGCTTGGATATCTCTTGGCTAGGGTTTGGGACTATCTGATCAGTCTTTTGTGTTGCGCTATCCTTGGGGAGATATGCACTAACCTTTGTTTGGCTATCTAGCCTAGGGTTTGCTTCCGGAGGAATTTCTCAGTCAAGGTTAAGGTGCTCGGAGGGAGGCTTCGGCCTATGGTTGGGTGACGAAGGTATCGTCAATGGTAAAATGAGCACACCATCTTCTATATTCTAACAGGTTATGGGCCCACACCCTTTCAGTCAGCCTAAAACGCTGGAAGGAAACATAGCCTCTAGACATTGAGCTCGTTGAGGAACTGCTGCTAGGGTTACTAGTAGGAGCAGTTTCCAGAAGCACTGCAGCTAGGGTTACTAGCAGAAGCAGTTGCATAAACCCTAAACCTCTTGTCGAGGCACCTTAAGTGACGAGCTTGAACTAATATCCAGATAGATCAGTGCGCCCTAGCCCAACGCATCTCCTGGTACACTCAGAAGGCCAAGACGTGAACTTTGGATTTCTGGTCAAATCTAGGGTTTGACCAAGTCAAGCAAGCCATGATGAACTCTATGAAGTCTGAGAACAAGCTAGATGGAGCCTCTAACTTCAGAGCATGGAAGACAAGGATTTACCTCATCCTTGCTAAGAATAAAGTGTTGGACATTGTGAAAGGAAAGATCATGAAGCCAAAGTTTGAAGAAGGAGAAGAGAAGGAACCGCAGAATGTTGCAGCTATGGAGAAGTTCAAAGATATTGACATCAATGCCATGAGTATCATAGGGGATTCTATAAAAGACCACTTGATACCTTACATCTCCCATCTTAACTCATCGAAGAAGATGTACGATGCCCTAACAAATCTCTTCTCAGTTAGAAACATTGGACAAGTTACGAGTCTGAAGAATGAGCTCTGTGACATGAAGATGAATGATGATGACCGCATAACATCATACTTTGTAAGGATCTCCCAGTTAAGAGATCAACTACAAGCTATTGAAGAGATCACTTCAGAAAAGGAATTGGTGAACATAGTACTCAATGGTCTTCCCAAGACGTGGGATGCATTTTCCGCAAGCATGAACACAAGGAAGGAGTACCCGACATTTGAAGAACTTTGGACTTTCTGTGCTCAAGAAGAATCAAGAATCAATGCAAAAGAGAAACCTCAAAAGAAGTATGATGATCAAGCCTTCATAGCAAGATTCAAGAACTTCAGGAACAAAAGGAAGTTTGGTTCAAGGAGGAAGCCAAACCAAGAGAAAGACATTTTAGAAATACAGTGCTTCAACTGTCAGAAGTATGGTCACTACAGAAATCAGTGTCCCAAGCTAAAGAAAAGGAAGAAGAAACACGAAGCATCGATTGCCGAAGAAAAGGAATCGACAAAGAAGACTAAGCAGGATGGAAGAGACTTCTTCTACTAAAAGGTAACAACACTCTTCTTATTTTCTTGTACATATCTTGCTTGCATTGTCCTTGTACATATCTTGTGTATCTATCTCTTGGAAGATAATGTGTTCCAAGAAGAACTACACCTATGGAAGAACAACAAGATAAGAATGAATATCATTAGATATTGCACATGAAAGAATGAAATATATCATGTGAAAGCTATTACAAGATAAGCCAAAATCAGAATCAATCCTAAAGAGACTTAGAAGTTAGACATCTAGAGAAATTGGAGAAAGACTTATGATGACAACTAAGATGTGAGCATGGAATCTATTAGACAAGAGAGCCAATGTTAAGAACCAAACATCAATATAGCATAGAAAAACCTCAGGAAAAGTACTCAACGCCTTGAAAAAGAGATAATTTCAGATAATAAGCCTCTTCGAGGGGGCAACCTCCTTTTACCCCACTTAAATGTTCAAGTCCAA
>ML782443.1:316219-329345 GCA_009831015.1 Picea engelmannii | reverse complement strand
GCAGTAAGAGGACAACAGGCGGATGCCCGCACCCAGTGAGAAATTAGGGCGCGGGTTGCTTGTTTTGAGTGGTTTTTTGAGGAGTTACTCAGCATGGCTTTGGCTAGGAAGAGGCATGAGTTGGCCTGGTGCCAGGTAAACCTGTATGGTGCATTTTAGGGTTATAACACTAGATCTTGGATAAAGAGACTGGGGGGAACCTTGCTAATATAAATTTCATACGCTATCATTCCTATATTCGGGGGTGAACAAAGGATACTCTACAGGGAAGCATAGCTTGTGTACATCATCAGTGATGAAGCAAACCCCACCAACCATCCTATTTTTTATTTTGACACTGATTTGGGATCCAACATATTGCAGCTGACTGATACTCCTGAACCTCCTCTTGAAATCAGAAAACAATCCATTGCTTTTTGTGAAATCCTTCCTCCAACTACCCCTGTTTGGAAGATGTTCTTTGATGGAGCCTCATCTAAGGAAGGTGTCGGTGATGGAGTAGCATTTTTTTCACCGTGTCAAGAGACCATACCCTTGTCCTACAAGTTAGAATTTTAAGCTACCAATAATGTGGCAGAGTATGAAGCTTGTGTTTTAGGTTTAAGGGCTGCAAAGGACATGGGGATAGAAGAGCTATCAGTATTTGGATATGCAGAGCTAATTGTTCATCAGATCATAAGTATTTACCAAGCTAAGAATCCTAGGTTCAGAGCTTACAAAAAAGAAGTGTGGGACCTAGTTGACAATTTTTTCTTGGCTTTCAATATTTCATTTATTCCAAGAGAGGAGAATACCATGGTTGATTCTTTGGTTGTTTCAGCAAGCCATTTCCGACTCCAACTGCTACCTAAACTCAAGTATGATGTAGAGGTGAATGTAGACCCTCTATACCTGACAATTTCAAGCATTGGAAGGTGTTTGAGGGTGATCTTGAGATCAAAAAATTTCTTGAGTCTATTGATGAGTTATCTGCATTACATATTGATCAGGATCATGATTCTAAAAGTAACCCTCATGCTGATTTATTTTTAAATAAAATTTCTAGTCACCATATTGTTCAGCTGCCTACCAACCACATTCCAAAGGGACTAGTTCCTTTGGAAAGATTGTTTGATGGGAACGATGTGGCAATAAATTTTAAAGGCTCAATTGATGATGCTGATGTATCTGAGTGTAATATTGGTACAGAGAAGGACCCAAAATTTGTCAAATTGTCAAGCAGCCTGTCAAGAGAACAAAGAGATGAATACACTGAGTTGTTAAAAGAATTTGTTGATGTGTTTTCCTGAACATATGAAGACCTCAGAACATATGACACAAGTATCATCAAGGATAAGATCCCACTGAAGGAGGAAGCCAAACCATTTAGGCGGAAATTGAGACAAATAAATCCTATGCTACTGCCTATTATGGAGAAAGAGGTAAAAAAGCTTTTGGATGCCTAGACTATCGTTCCTTTGAGATTTTCTGAGTGGGTGGCCAACTTGGTGCCAATGAGAAAGAAGAATGGAGAAATCATACTTTGTGTTGATTTCTGAAATCTGAACAGAAGCTCTAAGAAAGATAATTACCCCTTGCCCAAGATGGAACACATATTACAGAGGGTGATGGGTGCATCTAGGATGTCTTTGATTGATGGCTTCTCTGGTTACAATCAAGTCTTTGTCTTACCTAAAGACAGAGAGAAGACAACCTTCACCACTCCTTCGGGTACATTCATGTACGCTAAGATTCACTTTGGATTGATTAATGTGGGAGAAACCTTTCAGTGAGCCATGGACATAGATTTTATTGGAGAGAAGGAAAAGTTTGTAGTCATTTATTTGGATGACATAACAATTTTCTCACAATCTGATAAAGAAAATTATGATCATCTGAAAATAGTCTTCTTGAAGTGTAGAAGATTTGGCCTCTCTCTAAATCCAAAAAAATCATTATTTGCCATGAAAGAAGGGAAATTATTAGGGCACATTGTGTCAGCTGAGGGAGTAAGGATTGATTCAAGCAGGGTTGAGGCTATCCAAACTTTGTCACTCCCTAGATCCAAGAAATAAGTTCAGTCTTTCTTGGGGAAAATTAATTTTCTAAGAAGGTTTGTTTCAAATTTTTCTAAGCTGGTGAAGTTTATCACAACCATGTTGAGGAAAGGAAATGAAATAAAATGGAATTATGAATCTCGTAACTCTTTTGACCAAATAAAGAAGGCCTTGACTGAATAACATGTGCTCATCAGTCCTAACTACTCCAAGGAGTTTCTAATTTTCTCTTTTGCTTCATTTGACACAGTAGCAGCTATTTTATTGTAGAAAAATGCCGAAGGTTAGAGCAACCCATTTCCTTTTTCAGTAGGGCATTGAGAGATACTGAAATAAAGTATGGCATCATGGAAAAGTAGGTCTATTATTTGGTTAAAGCTCTCAAAGATTTCATATTTTATGTGCTACATTCAAAGGTCATTGTATATGTCCCTTCAGCCTCTGTGAAGGAGATCCTCATTCAGCCTGACATAGATGAAAGAAGGATCAAGTGGATTTCCAAAATCCTTGAATTTGATCTTGAAATAAAGCCTACCAAATTGGTTAAAGGTCAAGGTTTAGCTAGGTTGTTGGTTGAATCTAATTATAAAGCCTCAGGGGTCAATTTCATCAACAGTTGTTCAGAGAATCAACAAGCTCAGTTCTCTGATGAAGATCCTAAAGTTACACCCCCGTTGGCAGGATGTACTTGGTACACAGACATTATATTTTTCCTACAGAAGTTACAACTTCCTGATGGCATGGGAAAGAGCAAGGTAAGAGCGTTGAAGATGAAATCAATTAAATATTGTCTGATTGGGGTAAGAGCGTTGAAGATGAAATCAATTAAATATTGTCTGATTGATCAAGTTTTATATTGGAAAGACCCTTTAGGAGTTCTTTTGAGATGTCTAGACCCACAGGAAGCCCAAAATATTATGTATGATTTTCATGACAGTTTATGTGGGGGACATCACTTCTGGAAAACCACAGCCTACAAGATTCTCAGGGATGGGTATTTTTGGCCTAGTCTCTTCACTGATGTCTGTGCAAAGATCAAGTCTTGTGTCAAGTGTAAAAAATTCTCTAGAAAGCAACAACTCAAGAATTTTCCATTAAATCCTGTGGTATCTTTGTAATTTTTAAACCTATGAAGTAAAGCAATGCATATATATTCTTAAGCAAAACAAAATTTAATCAATGACTCATACACAGAGTACACAAAGATTTTATACCGGAAACCCTCAACCGATTTTTTTTTTCTTATATTCATTATCGAATTTCACCATTCACCATACAATATATACAATGTTTTTAGTTATTTTGTAGATACCAAAACCCTAATCCCTTAATCCGGGATTAATTTAGTAAACCACTAAAAATAGAAAAATCCGCTAAAAATAGCAAAAACCGCCCAAAAAAAATTTTCAGGGCGCTGCGCGTAACCAGGGGGGGCATACCTTCCCCCCCCTGGGACCTCCCTAGGAAAGTGCCCGATGAACATGACACAAGGAGCACTACTAGAGGGATCATCAGACACAATTGTCAAACCTAACGCGCCCACACACACACACATGCAAAGAATATAACACATACCCAACATTCTCCTACTTGTTGTTTTCTTTGCATCCAGGGGTCTAGGGGATTATATAGTCAACAATCCAGGGCAGCAATGCCCATTGTTACTCTACACCAGGAGAAATTTTCTATGCTCATGGATTTTTTCAATGAATCTGCAACATTCTTCAAAGTGTCAACCTTTTCCAGCAACACCTTCTTTTCCTCAACCATGTCTCTCACAAAGTGATATTGAACATCAATATGCTTTGTCTTCGAATGATAAGTTGGGTTCTTTGCCAGGAAGATTTCACTCTGACTGTCACAATCTAATCTCACTGCTTGTTGTACCAACCCAATAGCTGAACATAATCTTTGTAACCATACTGCTTCCTTGCTTGCATGAGTGGCTGGCATGTATTCAACTTCTGTAGTTGAGAGTGCCACTACAGCCTGTCTTTTTCTCATCCAACTGATTGCTGCTCCAAATAGGTTAAACACATACCCACTTGTAGATCTTCTGCGATCTAGATCTCCAACCCAGTCTGCATCAACAAAACCATGTATATCCACCACTCTGTCCAATCCTGGTCTTCCTTGGTAGCACAATCCATAACTGGTAGTGCCACGAAGATACCTGAAGACCCTCTTGTTACACATTATTTTGGTCACCCTGATGATGATTACATAAACGTGTGTTCAAGTTCCTAATATAATCTTTTTCCTGAGAAAATAAACCTCTTTCCACCCTTGCAAGATGCATTTTTGAAAGTCCATCGCGAGCAACTCCCTTTACACAGTGTGGAAATCCATAATTTCCGCATGTTGTACTATAGCCAGTCCGCAGGATTTCCGCAAGCTGATATATAGGTAGGTCATGGCGGTGCCTTAAAACTAAAGGAGGAAATAAGTTCTAGCAGCTTCTAGATGTGGAATCTTCTGGAAATATGAAGTGGCGTCCATGTGGTTACAATCCTACTAACTTCTCTGATTTGATGGGATCATCCCTCATCTCTTTAACCACTTTAGCTTCTCCTATATAATGATTGGCTTCTCATGGAAAAAGTTAGAGGTACAAGCATAAAGAAGCATAGAGATTGAGGAAAGAATAGGCTAAAGACTGTGTGAAGAATCCTATTTAGAGTGATACTTGAGGTCTCCATTCATCCATCAAGCTTTTGAGAGAAATATTCATGCAAACATCGGAGAAAATATATGTGTGTGTCAGAATGAAGGGCCACTGAAAGGGAACTTGTGACATCAAGGTGATTTGGTTGTATCTTCTACCTTTCATTAATATAATACGGTGGCATGTCTCTTTCCCATAAAATGATCGATATTTTATTACATGATTCCTTGATCACATGTTTAGGTTGTCATTGGATTTCATTATTGCTACTTTCACGTTAGTTGATTTGTGTTATTACAGATCTGATTTCATAGGAGCGTTGGTGTAAAGAAGGATCAACAAAGACATAAGGAACTGATTCACAAGGTATGTTATCTATTCATATTTTGGTAATTAAATTCAATGATCATAATATAGGGAAAACGTATTGTTCCGTCTTGTTTTGTTCTAGATCCAAGTGGATCTAGGGGGATTAGTTCATGTCCGCATCTACCGATTTACCCGTTAACAAAATTGGTGACTCCGCTGGGGAGTTACAAATTGATTGTGGTTTTTCATTAGCCATTTTCTTATAACCTATCTTTTACATTTTGTTTCCATCTATGAGTCTGTGGGAGATCCAATTAGACTCACTGGGTTTAAAATTTTCTTGAGACCCTTTGTCTTTTTTCCAAAATTTTCTATTTTATGAAATGTGTACTCACTGCACCCTATTGGTAGCCCACATAAACCTTACGTTTCCACACCCTAGTACTGGTTTGTTTCAGTGCGGGATTTCCGCGACCTACATGACTATTGGCCTGTGGAAATCACTCATTTCCACACTGCGTTATACTGTCTGCCTGCGGCGACATTTGAAAACAATTTTGGATTGGGTCTTGACCTCTACTATTGCCTAGTTTCTATTTCAGTCAGTTGGACAAATATTTTTTATACCAGTTCTGGAATGCTTCTGATTGTTTCAACTTGATCTTGATTGATTTTGGGGATCGAACACCTCTCTTTTGATCTTTTTTCGATCTTTGTTTTGGTCAACAAGGATATAATCTATGGATTTGAGTCTGAGTGCTTGCTTGATCAAAGCTCTTGTTTTGGGTTTGAATTTGTAAGTTGATTGCATCTTCTGGATGGCTTAATGATCAGAAAAACATTTCTTGTTCGCATTTGAAGAAACCTTTTCTTGCCATTTTGTCTTTTTATCTTCATTGAAAGATTGATTTGGGTGCTTGTTGAGTGTTTTATTTTCATTGGTTTCTTACCCTTTCTTAGTTCCATCCTTGTTTTCGGTTTCTAATTTTTTTTTTCTTTTAAGTCTTGTAAGCAATCATTTATTCGGAAAATATTGGCGTTTGAAATATTGAAAGAGAATGAATAGTGCAATTACATTGTTAATGATTGTTTGGTACTACACTTAAAAAGGGAATTGTACATCGTAGTTTGCATTGTTCCAGAAAACTTATTTTTCCCTGCTGTAGATAGAATTCATCGAACGAAAGTTTGTATCATTCATTTATATTTACGCATTGTTGGTTCAAAGTCTTACACAACAATGGTTTCATTCCCGTCTCCCTCTTGAGTAACAACAACCTTTAATAATATTGCAAAACTTTAAAATTCAACTAGTAACATTTTCTAGGGCTCTTTTACACCAACATTATCTAGGATAGAGATTTGGAATAGGCAGTGAGACAAATTCTCCAAAGCACAAAACACACAATAGTATCTTGTGATAGGGAGTGTCAAATTCCATTTACAACATTTTGTCCTGGGAAGCTCTTCTCACACAAGGGTCAAACCTGTGGTCGCATTGAGATTGACAGAGTTACTCACCTTTCTTTGTTGACCTCAGTGTAGAGATTGTATGTATTATGGGAGTCGCTTGAAGGTATACCCACAATGATGAGTGGAAGCCTCTCAAGTTGATTTCGGGCTAGATACCCTACCTTTGCATGTGGATCAAACTGTCGATTGTTTCCCCATGCATTATTGTTGTTTGTGGTAACTTTAGTAGCCTATCTTATTAGAGTCTTATACAAGGTGACTATGGAGAGGTAAGTCTTCACAATACCTAGAATCGACATTGGCCAGACTCACTCAGGCTCCTTGGAGGGTATACCCATGATTATGTGTGGGAGCTTGCACCAGGGTGTAAGTCCGTTAAGCAGGTCATCAACATAACTTTTCCATGCTAGCCCAGCCCCTTCTTGTCTCGACATTGGATTTCATCACCAACTAGTGACTTCGGAATAGGAAGGTCTTGTTTGCTTGGTTTTTTGATTCCTATATTTTACTAGCGCATGTTGTTTGTTTCCATAAGTTGGTCATTGAGTTTCTTGTGTAAAATATTTAGCTCCGCCAACATTGACCCTCCACACCGCTCACGTAGAATGCAAGGACTACCCCCAGAATATCTAGGAGGTTCTCAACCCTTGCCTACCAACCCACTAGAGGACTCTCCTCAATAGAGTGAGGTCTAAGACACTGCCACTCCACGAGTGGGAGGCTCTGATTCTCTAGATACTTCTCGAATTCTCACAGTTCTGAGAGATGTATTCTTTGGGTAAATTCTTCCGGAGATATTATTGTTGAAACTTTTGGACTACCAACTGGACCATTCATAGCCCCTGAAGGTCAGGATCCTTTTTGGTCTCCTCACATTTTGAGACGGGATCTTTTTGGCCCCAACATAAGTGCTGATATCTTCGTTGAGTATGAGCTTCCCAAAACATATGATATAGAATGTACTCTCATTACAACTGCCTATCTGTTCGGCGGTTCCAACACCCCGTCGGAGGATCCCAACTCGACCATCCCCCTTCAGACACCCCATTCTATAATGGTCCCAAATACTATGACTATTCCCACCAAGAATATGGTGGCTTACCAAGCCCCCATTGGCACGCAGCTTTTGCCTAGACTCACCCCAACTCTTCCCCCCAGATATCATGCGTTGAATGCTTCTATTCCCATTCCTACCCAAGTCCCATCCAAAACTCCTGGAGTTTCCACTCCTTCTGGGCACAATCTTGTTCCTGGTTTTATTCCGACACTTCCTCGGCCCCCTTCCAGAGGGTCTCTTCCATCCCCTATTGGAGGAACCAAACCTAGTGGCGCCACCTAGTCTTTCACACCTAATTACTAGATTCCTGTTGGTGGACAATTTCACCCTGGAGGCCAAACGCAATCCCCTTTTGGAGGTCAAATCCCAATTGGGACGCAAGCCCCAATTGGATGTAAATCCCCACCTACCCCACCCTATGGACAGAACATACCTGCAACCTTGGCCCAGTATTGGAACTATCTTACCCAAAATAATCCTCAACCGACTGGGGGGAAACAACCTCAAGCTATCTCTTTCATACCCCCTAATACAGGCCAACCATATCCAGGTCCGTCCAATCCCATTTGGGGCTCGAATGCTCGACCTAATGTCCCTGTTCAAGGGAACAACCCTAACCAATACAACCCTATAGGTTACATGCCTCCGCACCAACAACCGAATCTGCCTGGTTCTTCGCATTATATGCAAACTGCTTATGGTCCTACTAGTATACCTATGGGACTTCCTCCCCAAAGTCACCAGTACCCCCACGTGAATAGACAGTTACCCTTCTTAGCCACCTTGGACCTCCCTGATCTGTCTAGAATTTTAAATGATCCTATCAGACACTCTCCTCAATGGCCCGTAATACCGGCTAAACTACCATCCGACATTCCTAATTTCGATGGTAAACCAGAAGATGAACTGAAAAATCATGTAATGAATTTCCACCTTTGGTGTTCATCCAACTCTTTGATGGATGACTCTATTCGATTACGTCTTTTTCAGCGAACTCTAAGAGGCTCAGCTGCGAAGTGGTATATAGAATTACCACAAGGATTCTTCACTGACTTTAACACCCTCGCCATGGATTTCCTCACCCACTACCAGTTATCGATCCGTTACGAAACAGGGACCGAAATTTTGAGTTATTTCAAGAAAACCAAAGCCACTCATATCTCTGATCACATTCATGAGTGGAGATGGAGATGATGTCTAATCAAACTCGAGCTTCCCAATCAGTTACTGGTAGAGTGGTTCACAAAATCATTCGTGAATGACATTGCTCGTGACATTGCCATGGGTGGAGTAGTCACAGAAGAACAGGCAATCAATCATGCTCAATACCTCGACCTCGTTTACTCACAAATGAGGACTATTTACGATTTACTCCCTGATGCACCTCGTCCTTCTACTACCGCTACTTCAACTACTCATGTTGATTCTCATGCAGTTGACGGTGTGATTGGCACTTTTCATGCTCAACCCCACTCCGCACAAGCCTCTACCACCAACCCCAAGTATGTTGCTTCTAATGTTCAACATGCTCCATCTCCTACTCCTTTCGCCGGCAAGACTTCTGAGGTGAACTCTGTTCAATCTACCCTTGCCGAAAAGCATAAATCCAAAAAAGGGAAAGGTAAGAATAAGGATGATAAAAATAATCTGCAATCTGAGAAAACCAAAACACAACCTGTTGACAATAAGGATAAGCGAAAACCCCAATACCCTTGTCTTATTTGTGGTGATGATCACTACACTAAGGATTGTCCAAGACGGGCCGAGGTTACTAAGTTCCTTCAAGGGACCCTGAAACCGCCTACGTCGGCCATGTTGTCGCAACCCTTCCCTTCTCAACAGTAGGCCCAATTGGTCATTCATGACCAACCTTCCCCCTTCACTACTTCCTATTTCCTAATGTGTAATGGTGATTCAAAGAAGAATGACATCACACCTACCACTCGAGCCAAAGATTATTCTTCCTCCAAGGATAAAGTTGATGAAATACCACCTTCGTTGGTTCAACCATCTCCCTTGGCTCCACCTACCAACAATCCTCTTCATCTCGAACGATTGAGCCTAGATACAGCTCTTCACCCTCCCCCAAAGGGTGTTGTTTGAAAGTCTTATTTCAATACTCATGCGTGTGCTTCCCAGAACTACAATATTGTAGAGGATCTGGCCCAAGCACCATCCACGATGTCATCCCTCGAAGTCCTTTAGAGTTGTCCTACACAACGAAAGACACTGTTGAAAGTTATTGGTGGAATCGATCCTGCAGATACGAATTTAATTTTTTTTTACTTGGAAGATCACATTCCAAGGCTGCCCCCTCATCTTGCATTTCAAATACAAGTTGTTGTTGCTGAAAATAACATTTGTAGAACAGTTATCGATGAGGGTGCCTCGATGTGTTTCATCTTCATCAATTATTGCAAATCCATCGACTCTCCTCCCATAACTGAATCACACAACATGCTCAAAGCATTTAATGGCTTTGGATTTAAACCTTATGGTGTCCTTCCCTTGTTTCCCATCATGTTAGAAGGAAAATCAGTGAGTGTAGAAGTTGAGGTCTTTGACGCACCTCTCGATTACAACCTTTTACTCGGGTACAACTAGATTGATTCCATGCGTGCAGTTGTGTCCACTCTTTTCCGTGTCGTACGTTTTCCACACCAAGGAAAGGTAGTAACATTAGACCAACTGTCCTTCTTTAACTCTGATACATGTACCAACAATGCCCCTTTCATTGCAAAGACCCCACCTGGGCATGAGAATGTCGGTGTGGGTCTACTAAAAGATTCCACTCTAATGGGTACTTTCCCCATTCCACCTCCTTTGGTTGCCTCGATTAACATGATATCCATCTTCGTTCGTGAAACTCCTGTGCCTTCTGACCCGTCGGTAGTACCCACACTCAATGATTGTCTTCTCTACAACGACTAGATTCCCTTGAGTCCAGTTGAATCTGCTTACCAAGCCATTCAATCAACATCCCCCTCTAGCCCCTCTCTTGGCGATTCATCTCCTGATCCTTTTCACATGATTTTTCCCACAGATGACATAATTATGTCATTATGTCCATGGAGGACACTCCCTGGGACGATGGCATCATTGTTCCATTATCTTCCTGGAACAACACACCCTCGAGAGTTACCAATGTATTTCAACTTTGTCGACCGTTGTTGTTATTATTTTGATTCCTGACTCCACACACGATGTGTTATACGAATGGAACTTAAGCAACATTTCACCCACCATCCCCCTCGACATCTCTATCAAACCTGGAGTTATTGAGAATGTGCACATCGGAGCTTCATGTTCCACTAATGAAGTTGCCACGTATAAATCTCTTTTTCAATAATTTTGTGACGTCTTCTCCTGGAGCTATGAAGAGATGCCTGGTATTGACCCCGATATTGTTGTACACGAAATCAAGACATACCCGGGCGCTAAACCCATCCGGCAAAGACTTTGACCGGTCCACCCTCGTAAAGCAACTACTATCAAGCTTGAAGTCGAAAAACTTCTTAAATCTAGGTTTATTTATCCCATGGCTTTAACTGATTGGGTATCCAATCTCGTTCCGGTTAACAAGAAACAAGGTACAATCTATGTTTGTGTTGATTATAGGGATATCAACAAAGCTTGTCCTAAAGACAACTTTCCCACCCCCTTCGTTGACCAAATCGTCGACAATTGCGCCGGAAGTGAAATCTTCTCTCTAATGGACGGCTTCTCCTGATATAATAAGATAAACATCTTACCCGCGAATCAACACAAAATTGTTTTTATTTGTCCTTGGGGCACTTTTACCTACCAGAAACTGCCCTTCAGTTTAAAGAACGTCGGTGCCACGTTTCAACGTGCTATGTCTTATGCTTTCCATGATATTAAGCACATTGTACAACCATATTTGTATGACCTACCAGCCCATTACATGCATCATAGTGATCATCTGGCCCACCTCCGAGCCATTTTTCTTCACTATCGGTTTTATCGTATACGATTAAACCCACACAAATGTG
This sequence comes from Picea engelmannii, assembly GCA_009831015.1. NCBI lineage: Eukaryota > Viridiplantae > Streptophyta > Pinopsida > Pinales > Pinaceae > Picea > Picea engelmannii. The sequence goes on along the minus strand of ML782443.1, from coordinate 317,792 downwards.
TTTTTTGTGTGGAGTCTGGTCGATTCTTAGGATTTATTATGTCACGTCAAGGGATCATGGTATCTCCTTTGAAGGTTGAGGCCATTCTCAATCTCCCTCCCCCATCTTCACTTCACCAACCACAAAGTTTGCAAGGGAAGGAAAACTTTCTACGTCGTTTTATCCCGAACTACGCTGAGTTAACGCTCATATTTACTCGATTATTAAAGAAAGGCTCTGAATTTTTATGGGACACCACTTCCAACAAAGCCTTCGACTCTTTGAAATTGACTTTAACCCGTACCCCACTACTTTTCCCGCCTGAATATAATCGAGATTATTTCCTTTATATCGTTGCTTCGGATTCGACCATCGCCATGGTTCTCGTCCAAGAGGACGATTATCACAATGAACATGTTATTTATTATTTGAGTTGGAGTCTCACGACTACCGAAGCCAAGTATTTACATGTTGAAAAATTGGCCTTGGAAGCTGTTCAAGCTGTCCAAAGTTTCTGGCACTATATCCTTTTACGCAAGACCACCGTGATTTCCGATTGCAACCCCATGCAGTACATTCTTACCCGCCAGTTGCTAGGGGGGAAATACTCCAAATGGATTGTGATACTCCAAGAGTTTGACTTAGAGTTTGAAGACGCTAAGTCCAAGAAATCCCTGGTGTTTGTTGAATTGATATGTGATGTAACACCCTGTTTCCCCCAGTCTGTAAAAATAATTATGCTAGCCAAGAACTGTGGCAAAATCAAAGATGTGAATGTGTGATTCTGAATGGACCTTAGTATACAAGGTCGACGAATGTAAATTAATATTTTGAATATATATATATATATATATATGTTGCGGGACTGCTAAGAGGGGGGATGTGCTGAAAAAGAGACCATGATGGTTGAAGAAAGGTGGTGGAAGGCACCTGGAATGGTGGCATTAACTTCCACCGAAACCAATACCGTATTTGGTCTTCACTGGCCCAAAGAACCAAGAGCGGCTCACTGGCCCCAAAATGAATTACTCGCAAGGATGGTAGGTGAAGAGGCTCCTCATGAGTTAATGAGGGATGGGGGTGAACCGCCCATCTGTGGAGGCCTCAGACCTGACCACCACTGGGAAATTCGCGCCACATGCAACCTCACTGGAAAAGAAAAGGTAGGTAAAAGGTGTGGAAGGGGGGATGCGAGGGGGATCTCAGGGGGAGGAGATCGGAAGAACTCTGGAACAAAATACAGAGTGAGTGATAACAGAGAGGAAGGAGAGTAACCTTCGTTCTCAATCGCTGAAGAACAGAGATAGAGAGTCTCAAGCATCGTGGTCTCAGCTCAGGGGTGGCTAGTGGTAAATCCATTCGGAGTCGCTGAGCCTATGGTTGGGTGGAAACGAGCACCCCTCTCAACAGTTGCTTCACACCTGGTGTTTTTCTAATAAGTGTTTTATGTCTTGTATCTTGAAATTTATATGCTGACGTGTATGCTCATAGTCTGTGAAATTATGAATGGTTCCAATATAAGACTGTCTGCATGGTGTTTTGATTAGAAAGGATGGCTACATTCTTTTGCTGGAAAGACCACGTATGGCTTATG
>ML782443.1:301770-316136 GCA_009831015.1 Picea engelmannii | reverse complement strand
AATACAGATTTTTCAAGTCTGCTCTTGGGATATTTGTTCTCGTGTTTGTCTTACTCGATGCCTTGGATAGATATCCCCACGAAGGCACCCTTTTGAGACCACTCCTTTACCTTCTAGAAGACCTTCTAGTCTGGTTTTCAAAACCTAGTGTAAATTGCCTGAGGACCCAAAGGAGGATGTTATAGTTTAAGTCTTGAAATCTTGCACGAGGGAGAATGGTCCTCGTAGACTCCAACATTTTGGCATTTCAATACCCAGGATACCCAAGGGTCAGTTCCCTTGCACTCACAAGTCCCGAAATCCCGACTCATGAAATCCCGAAATGACAACATGTGGATGAGTTGGGACCTTTCGGTGGTTAGGTACCCAGGATACCCTCCCTCTTGCTAAATGCACGAATGAGATCCCTTCGGAGGATCTGAGGTCTGTTATGACCGTAAAATTGAATGAAGGAACGTAGGCGATAATTCCTCGACCCCTTTTTAACCTTCGCAAGTAACGAAGAAATCAGGACAGTCGATCCCAAGACCCATGGGAGTGCATGGACCGTCCAACTGTAGAGTACACGTGGCGGCCTATAAGTGTTTCGACGTTTTGGCACTCAGGAGACCAGAGGGTAAGAACCCTTGTCCTCACGACTCATGAAATCCCAACACACGAAACCCCGAAATGACGGGGCATGGACAAGTTATGATATTTCTGCATTTCGGAAATCAGAATACTCAAGGGTGTATTCCCTTGTACTTGCAAGTCCCGAAATCCTGAAAGGTCAACATGTGGACAAGTTACGATATTTCGTCATTTCGGAAATCAGAATACTCAAGGGTGTATTTCCTTGTACTCGCAAGTCCCGAAATCCCAATGGGTGAAATCCCGAAAGGTCAACACGTGGACAAGTTATGATATTTCGACATTTCAGAAATCAGAATACTCAAGGGTGTATTCCCTTGTACTCGCAAGTCCCGAAATCCCGATGGGTGAAATCCCGAAAGGTCAACACGTGGACAAGTTATGATATTTCGACATTTCAGAAATCGAAATACTCAAGGGTGTATTCCCTTGTACTCGTAAGTCCCGAGATCCCGATGGGTGAAATCCTGAAAGGTCAACATGTGGAGAAGTTACGATATTTTGACATTTCGGAAATCAGAATACTCAAGGGTGTATTCCCTTGTACTCGCAAGTCCCAAAATCTCAATGGGTGAAATCCTGCAAGGTCAACACGTGGACAAGTTATGATATTTTGGCATTTCAGAAATTGAAATACTCAAGGGTGTATTCCCTTGTACTCGCAAGTCCCGAAATCCTGATGAGTGAAATCCCAAAAGGTCAACACGTGGACATGTTACGATATTTCGACATTTCGAAAATTGGAATATTCAAGGGTGTATTCCCTTGTACTCGCAAGTCCCAAAATCCTGACTTGCGAAGTCTCGATATGGCATAGTGTGACTTGGATCTACATTTTGGCGTTTCGGTACCCAAGACCCCCAAAGGACAGTTTTGTTCCGTGTGTCTACGAGATGAAAAACCCCGAAATGAGCTTAGAAATGAATACCGGTTTAAGAGTTTCGACTCCCGGGAAACCCAGATGTGAGACCTCTTGTCATCGCATCCCCCGAAATTTCAGTATGCGAAATCCCGAAGGGCAGAGTGCCCAGACTTAATCTGGGTCACTGTTAATCGCGTTAAGTGGTTAGATCCATTTCAAATTTTGGCCCTTCGAAAGACAAGAGAGAAAGGGGAATACATGCATCACGATTTCTCGAATCGTGAAAGCCGACGAGCACCTCCCTGATAAGGCCTGTGGTCATAGCTATCGATCATATGAGTGTGGTTAAGGGATAACAGGGTCTGTATAAGGCCCCATAGGGACTTGGGGATTCTGTTCATCGGAGAAAATATGAAAAAGGCCAAAAATTTTCGAATTCTGTAGTGGGTGTGTTACAAATTGGTATCAGAGCATGGTTACAACACTTGCCCTGCTTGGGCTCATGAACGAGTTGCACAGAAGCTCCATTCGAAGCACTCTTAAAAGGAGTAACCCTCTATCTTAACCCCGCTGTCTTAACCTTCTTAATCAAAAGTCGAAGTTAAGAATGAAAACTCCTATTGTGTGTGTGTACATGTGAAAAATATGAGTTTATGTATTGGTTATAAATAAATATGAACATTGACTAACAACCATCATTTTCCCTTTTGCACACAAACGAGAGATCAATCGCGGGAAATCGTAGACGTATAGAATGGTGATTCACCAAGAGGTGGGGGAAGGCCCCCACAATAGAGATGAAGAGTCTGACGAAAGAAGGGAAGTAGGGACCCCTCCAGATCTATCCAAGACTGTGAGGAGTCTCATGGTCGAATTACAAAGCTGCAAGGCTGAAAATGAAAGGATGATGAAAGAACAAGAGAAACAAACAAAAATTAATGCAGTTCTACTGTAGAGCTTATCTTGCTTACAAAGAAAAATGGAGCATGAACCTGAGACACAGAAACGTGGTCATGTCAGTGGCCACACTGAAAGAAGCACCTCTAGAAAGGTCCACCCCAGAGATAAGGGACAAGCGTCGGACAATTCTTTTGGAAAGGAAGTTGGTGACCCGGAGGGATCTTCTAGCAGCAGAACTAGTTCTCATTCCCGAAGAAAACGAAAGAAGTAGAAGCTTTCCAAGGATCATAAATTTGAAGAATTTAGGAAGGCCAAACCACCCTCCTTCGACGGTGAAATCAAGAAGGGAGAGGAAGCAGAGACCTGGCTGCTTGGACTAAAGAAGTATTTCAAAGTCCATGACTTCTCAGAAAATTTGAAGGCCCGAGTGGCCACCTTCAACTTGAACGGAAAGGCTTCCATTTGGTGGGAATACCTTAAGAATGTAAAAAGGATTCACGAAGAAGACCTGTCTTGGGAATGGTTTGAGAAATACTTCAGGAAGAAGTATCTGTCGGAAAAATAATTCGAAGAAAAGACTAAATAATTCTATGAGCTTAAGCTGGGGAAACTCACCATAGAGGAATATGTCAGCAGATTCCTCGAGTTGCTAAGGTATGTACCCTACATAAAAGAGGAAAAGGCAAAGGTACAATGATTCATCAGTGGACTACCTAAGGACTATCAGAATAGGATTGAATTTGACGAACCAAAGACCCTAGAAGATACTATCCGAAAGGCAAGATATTGTTATGAACAAATTGGACATCAAACAGAACCTTGCGAAGGCTGGAAGTAGAAGAATAGTTTGGGATTCTAGAAAAAGGAGTTTAAATCCCCAAGATTTAAGGACTATAAAAAGAACTCAAGGATGAGATTCCCAGCCCGAAGTGTACACCAGTAGAACTTTCCCTCCTTGAGCGGAAATAAACTTTCTGGATCTGCCCCAATAAAGACTGATAACCCAAAGAGAGAACCTTTGAAATGTTGGGGTTGTGGAGAAGAATATCTACTAAGAGACTGTCCACACCGACAACAAAATAGTCAGAGAATTTATAACATCCAGGAAGCTACCACCGTTAATGATGTGTCCAGGAGTGTGTCGCAAATTTATGCAGCCTTCGATAATAACCAAGTTGACCACCAAGCTTCAATGGTGGAAATAGAAGGTATGATTTCCAACCATCTAGTTTCTATTTTGATTGACCCTGGTCAAATTTGAGTTATATAGCCCCTAAGGTTGTTGATAAGTGTAAACTATAGCCACAAAAATTTACCAAGCCATGGTTGGTGCAGTTAGCCACTGGCACCAAAAGAAGGGTAGCAAAGGTCATACCAACCTGCCAATTAATGTTGGGTGAATTCCCCACCCAAGTAGCCCTTAACATATTACCCCGGGGATCGTATGATCTATTGATTGGTATGGACTGGCTAGCCACCCATAAAGCCAGATTGGACTGTTACCATAAAACCTTAGAATGTGTAAGTAAAGAAGGGAAAAGGATAACCCTTCAAGGGATCCGAAAACCTGTCTCGGTGAGACAAATATCATCTCTGCAAATGAGAAAGTATTGCTGAAAAGGATGTCCCCTGTATGCAATACAGGTGTTGAAAACTATTGAAAATGACAAACCAAGCCTCGAAGACCACCCTACCCTGAGAGAATGCAGAGATGTGTTTCCAGAAGAGGTACCGGGTCTACCTCCGAGAAGGGACATAGACTTCTTTATAGAACTTGCACCGGGAGCAGTGTCGGTGTCTAGGACACCTTACTGGATGAGCACACCCGAGTTAGTTGAACTCAAATAGAAATTAAGAGAAATGATGGATAAGGGCTATATCTGGCCCAGCGTGTCTCCATGGGGAGTACCAATCCTATTTGTGAAAAATAAGGACGGTACCCTTAGACTGTGTATAGATTATAGACAACTCAATAAGGTAACCATAAAGAACAAGTACCCCTTGCCCATGATTGATGACCTGTTCGACCAATTAGGGGGTGCGTCTATTTTCTCAAAGATTGACTTGTGGTCGGGATACCATCAAGTCCGAATCAAGGGTAAAGACATCCATAAAACTGCTTTCCGGACGAGGTATGGTCACTATGAGTTTGTGGTAGTGCCATTTGGGTTAACCAATTCCCCTGCCACTTTCATGTGCTTGATGAACAATGTACTCAGCAAATTCCTAGGCAAATTTGTGTTGGTTTTTATTGACGATATATTAATTTACTCCAAGAATAGAGAAGAGCATGAAGAACATCTTAGGCTTGTGCTGCAAGTGCTAAGAGAACATCAACTCTATGCCAAATTCAAAAAATGTGAATTCTTCCAGAAGAAAATACATTACTTAGGCCATGTTCTATCCTAAGGAGGAGTAGCGGTAGACCCTGACAAAATCAGGTCTATCATGGAATGGCCTACCCCAAAGGATGTTTTGGATATCAGATCCTTTATGGGATTAACAGGATACTATAGGAGATTTATAAAAGGATTCTCCAAGATTGGTTGTCCAATCACTGCCCTACAGAAGAAGGGGACAAAATTCATGTGGACACAGAAATGTGAAGAAATATTTCAGACCCTAAAACATCTACTGACCCATGCACCCATGTTGAAGATCGTCGATCCCGAAGCTGACTTCCTCATGTGCAAAGATGCCTGTTAGGAAGGGCTCGGAGGAGTCCTTATGCAAGGAGGGAGTGTGGTCTACTATGAATCCCAAAAATTGAATGAGAACAAAGTCAACTATGTGATCCATGATCTAGAGCTGGCTGCCATAGTGCATGCCTTGAAAATGTGGAGGCATTACCTCCTGGGAAGAAAATTTGTACTTATGACAGATCACTGTGGATTCCGATATCTGTTTGACCAACAAAATCTCAATGCTAGACAAGATAGGTGGATGGCCCTCCTTAGCGAGTTTGATTTCGAAATCAAACACATTAAAGGAAAGGAAAATAGGGTGGTTGATGCCCTTAGCAAAAGTATGAGAACAATTCACCTGGCAGCAGTGAGCACCTGTAAGACAGATGTCAAGGAAAGAATCAGAAATGCACAAGAAATAGATCCTTTCGTCCAGACCGTGACCTCATACCTACAGCAAGAACCCACAGGGATAAAGTATGGAGGCTACCAGATGATGGAGGGAGGTCTTCTCACTTATCAAAGAAGATTGTATATTCCATATTGTGACGACTTGAAGAGGTTCATACTGGATGAACTACATAAAAGACCCTATACTGGTCATCCAGGATACCAGAAAATGATCACGACCACTAGGAAACAATTCTACTGGCCTGGGTTGAAGAAAGACATAGCCAAGTACCTAGCCAAATGTATAGAATGCCAATAGGTAAAAGAAGAACATCGACACCGAGCAGGATTTTTACAACCTCTACCAATCCCAGAATGGAAATGGGAAACCATCTCCATGGATTTCATCACCGAATTACCAACCTCGACCAAACAAAATGATGCCATCATGGTAGTGGTGGGTAAATTGAGCAATTCCGCTCACTTTATGCCTATCAAATCAACTTGTAAGGCAATAGACATCGCCAACATATTCATGAAGGAGATATTCAGACTGCATGGTATGCCAAAAGAGATCGTGTCTGACAGAGACACGAAATTTACTTCCAACTTTTGGAAGTCACTAATGGTTGGTTTAGAGACCAAGTTGTTGTTTAGCACCACCTATCACCCTCAAACCGACAGACAGACAGAAAGAGTGAACCAAATACTAGAAGACATGTTAAGAATGCATGTAATGCATCAACCCAAGAAGTGGGAAGACTAACTACCACTGGTGGAATTCGCTTACAACAACGGCTACCAAGAATCCTTAAGGATGAGTCTGTTTGAAGTCCTCTATGGTAGGTCATGCAACACTCATGTTAGTTGGAGTAATCCCATAAACAAAATTTCTTTTGGACCCGACATGTTGAAAGAAATGGAACAACAAGTGACTCAGATAAAACAAAACCTGAAGGTCGCTCAGAATCGACAGAAAAGTTCTGCCGACCAAAAGAGAACTCCAAGAGAGATCAAGACGGGAGACCATGTATATCTTAGAGTTAGGCCCAGGAAGAATTCCCTGAAAATGGGAGCTTGTGCCAAGTTGGCACCTCGGCACTGTGGACCCTTTGAGGTTCTAGATAGAGTGGGACCTGTAGCCTACAGGATAGCACTTCCTCCCACAGTAAAAGCACATAATGTTTTCCATGTTTCATTATTGAAGAAATATGTACATGATTCTAATCATATAATTGGATGGTTTGTGATCCAAGTGGAACCAAAGGGATAATTTCTACCAGAACCTCAATGCATACTAGACAGAAAGGAAACCCCACTCTGGAACCAAACCATTGCATAGGTCAAGGTGCAGTGGAGACATTTTGGCCCAGATGAGGCTAAATGGGAATGGAGGATGCCATGAAACATGCATATCCAATTTTGTTTACCTCTATACATATACGTCATGATGATAGATAGAACATTGAGGACGATGTTCTTTTAAGGGGGAGGGAATTGTAACACCCTGTTTCCCCCAGTCTGTAAAAAAAATTATGCTGGCCAAGAACTGTGGAAAACTCAAAGATGTGAATGTGTGATTCTAAATGGACCTTAGTATACAAGGTTGACGAATGTAAATTAACATTTTGAATATATATATGTGTGTGTGTGTGTGTGTGTGTGTGTGTGTGTGTGTGTGTTGCAGGACTGCTGAGAGGGGGGGTGTGCTAAAAAAGAGACCACGGTGGCTGAAGAAAGGTGGTGGAAGGCACCTGGAATGGTGGCGTTAACTTCCACCGAAACCAATACCATATTTGGTATTCACTGGCCTGGAGAACCAAGAGCAGCTCGCTGGCCCCGAAATGAATTACTCGCCAGGATGGTAGGTGAAGAGGCTCCTCATGAGTTAATGAAGGATGGGGGTGAACCGCCCATCCATGGAGGCCTCAGACCTGACCACCGTTGGGAAATTCGTGCCACACGCAACCTCACCGGAAAAGAAAAGGCAGGTAAAAGGTGTGGAAGGGGGGATGCGAGGGGGATCTCAGGGGGAGGAGATCAGAAGAACTCCGGAACAAAATACAGAGTGAGCGATAGCAGAGAGGAAGGAGAGTAACCTTCATTCTCGATCACTAAAGAACAGAGACAAAGAGTCTCAAGCATCGTGGTCTCAACTCGGGGGTGGCTAGTGGTGAATCCATTCAGAGTCGTTGAGCCTATGGTTGGATGGAAACGAGCACCCCTCTCATCAGTTGCTTCACACCTGGTGTTTTTCTGATAAGTGTTTTATGTCTTGTATCTTGAAATTTATATGCTGACATGTATGCTCATAGTCTGTGCAATTATGAATGGTTCCAGTATAAGACTGTCTGCATGGTGTTTTGATCAGAAAGGATGGCTACATTCTTTTGCTGGAAAGACCACGTATGGCTTATGATTATATATATATATATATATATATATATATATATATAGAACTAATACAGATTTTTCAAGTCTTCTCTCAGGATATTTGTTCCCATGTTTGTCTTACCCGATGCCTTGGATAGATTTCCCCACAAAGGCACCCTTTCGAGACCACTCCTTTACCTTATAGAAGACCTTCTAGTCTCGTCTTCAAAACCTGGTGTAAATTTCCTGAGGACCCAAAGGAGGATGTTATAGTTTAAGTCTTGAAACCTTGCACGAGGGAGAATGGTCCTCGTAGACTCCAACATTTCATCATTTCAATACCCAAGATACCCAAGGGCGAGTTCCCTTGCACTCGCAAGTCTCGAAATCATGATTTGCGAGATCCCCAAATGACAGCATGTGGATGAGTTGGGACCTTTCGGTGGTTAGGTACCCAGGATACCCTCCCTCTTGCTAAATGCACGAATGAGATCCCTTCAGAGGATCTGAGGTATGTTACGACTGTAAAATTGAATGAAGGAATGCAGGCGATAATGCCTCGACCCCTTTTTAACCTTCGCAAGTAATGAAGAAATCGAGACCGTTGATCCCAAGACCCATGGGAGTGCATGGACCATCCAGCTGTAGATTACACGTGGTGGCTGGTAAGCGTTTCGACGTTTCGACACTTGGGAGACCAGAGGATAAGAACCCTTGTCCTCACGACTCCCGAAATCCCGACATACGAAACCTCGAAATGACGGGGCGTGGACAAGTTACGATATTTCAACATTTCGGAAATCAGAATACTCAAGGGTGTATTCCCTTGTACTCGCAAGTCTCGAAATCCCGATGGGTGAAATCCTGAAAGGTCAACACGTGGACACGTTACAATATTTTGTCATTTCGAAAATCAGAATACTCAAGGGTGTATTCCCTTGTACTCGCAAGTCCTGAAATCCCGATGGGTGAAATCTCGAAAGGTCAACACATGGACAAGTTACGATATTTCGGCATTTTAGAAATCAGAATACTCAAGGGTGTATTCCCTTGTACTCACAAGTCCTGAAATCCCGATGGGTGAAATCTTGAAAGGTCAACACGTGGACAAGTTATGATATTTCAACATTTCGGAAATCAAAATACTGAAGGGTGTATTCCATGACCCTTCTCCCAAAAACCAGTCCAAGACACAGGAGAAGAAGGGTCACGAGAAGACAAATAAGGAAACCGAAAAATGGTGGGATTTCCACAAAATCCCTTGGCACAACACCGATGAATGTCGCTCAAAACAGTCATTGGTGGCCGAGATCAAAGACAAGGAGCCAAAACCTGATTCATAATCTGATTCTGAAAATACTGGTAAAGGATAGATCATTGACGCAGACCCCACTGATATTGTCGTGACTACAACAATTCAACCTAAAGAACCAACAGATCCTAAAGAAGGGGAGCACCTTTTTCATTCACAGATGTGGGTGAAGGGGACCCTGCTACATTTTATTTTTTATAGTGGAAGCCAGAAGAACCTCATCTCAGCAGAGGTCGTCAAATAGTTGGGATTGTCGACAACACCACACTCACAGCCATACAACATCGGGTGGCTTTGCCAAGGATGAGATCTTCATGTCATCCAACAATGTCGATTGTCATACGATATCCAACCCTTCAAGGATGAGGTATTATGTGATGTTGCCCCACTGGAGGTCTGTGGTGTTCTCTTGGGCCAACCATATATGTGGAAGTGCCATGTTGTTTATGAGTCTCGACCCCGTAGTGTCATTGTTACTTTCGGGGGTCATCTCTATAGAATACCAGAGGTAGTTCCGACTACTGTTCCACCAAAAAAATGTCGCAAGGTAGTATCTCATACTGCAAAATTCAGCTTCTTCACAATCTATTCAAAAGGGGAACATAAGGACATTGTAACCACTACAACCTCGCCCCAAGCACCTTCTATACAACAGAAGCAGGTTGACAAGGTTGCAGCAAAGTGCAAAGATTCCTTCTACACACCTTTCTCTCATGTATCCCGACTTGTTTAACAGCCTCAGCCTCAACAGGTTCGTGACAGATTTCCACAAACTGAGAAGCGTGTTGTGTCCAACAAGGCAAGCAACTCACCAAGATGAAGATTCAACAAATGATTTTCCCTCTCCCCTGGGAACTCAATGCAATGGAGACCATTTCTGCCTAAGTAGGGAGGATTGATCCAGGTGGATATCAGTGTCCACCCACCTTTTCCGGCAGGCTCAAAACAGTTTTCTGATAATTTTGGCAATTTACTATTTTAGCAGTTTTTAACTTCTGGGTCCATTTTGAGGGCCCAAATGAAGGTTTTTCAAGATCGGGGCTCTCAATGATAGCCCCCAAAAGGAATCTCCTTGAAGATACCTTTCCAATGATCTATCACATGCCTAAAACAGAGATCGTATGAAAAAGTTACAACCCCGGGAAGTTGATGTACTCACTTACCGAAACGGGGCCCACATGACTTTTGGCTCTTCATCTCCTAGGGTTGGGTTTTTGGATGTCTAGGGTTTTTGGAATTCCTGCTTATTGTAAAAATTCCTTCAGAGCCTCATTGTAATCATCTTCTTGCGAATGCGAGTACCTGTCACATCTCTTCTCAGAGATAAGTTGCCACCATTCTAGCAAGTCTTTCACTCTGTATTTTTACAGTCTCTATACATTTCTTTCATTAATAGAAATCGTGTATTACTATATACCTGTGTTTATGGTTGCATCTCTGATACATTTATGTTATATTATTGAATATCTGTGATATCTCTGTGCATTTCTTTATTATATCTTCGATCTCATTTTGTGCCGAAAATAATCTGGATCAACTGAGACCAAAATTGGTCTATCAGACCTTGAGAAAGGGAAGGGATTACTTGGGTTTCCTTAGAATTTTATTTATGTGTTCGAAAATCATTAAGAGAAGATTTCCAATATTACCATAGTTTTGATGAGTTAGAAGGTTAGGGAGGTTGATATTTTGAAAAATCTTTTGAAATTGAGATCTAATTTGGGTATATGCAAGACATTCTAAAGGAAAGTGTTTTTCATTTCAACCCTCTTGGTCTCATAAAGATTGCAGGTTCTTTCTTTTTTTTTGTAAGTGAGTGTGAATTCTTACATTACTGAGAGAAGTTATGATACAAAAAAGACAAGGGGAGTCCCTTGATTTGCCAAAAAGGAAACCAGATCAGGGATCCCAGAGTTGCGTTGTCTAAGATAGCAAGGGGAGGGTTGGGTCGCCACATGGGAAACTGACCTAGTCCTTCGAAGACCAGTTTGATAAATTGAACCATAACATATACAAAAGACATAACCATAAATAAGGGGTAGCTCCTACACTGAATACAACTTGACCAGGGGTTGATCCTGCACTAGTCCAGGATGATGGGATGCCTTTCATCTCCATCCTTTCTAGCCTCGTTCTCCTTCCTCTGCTCCACCGTGTGTGTCTTTCTGATACAAGCTGGTGTTTCACTCTGGTCTGCTAGAGTGATGTCCATTTGGTATATATAGCATAGGTAAATGTGGAATTGTCTTTCCATTCGTTCCATTTTTTCCTTCTGGCTCCTCTGGTCCTTAGCTAGTCTTTCTGCAATGGCCTCCAGGTTGCTGAGGCGACTAAAAATTTATGTGAGATCCTTCTTGTGGTCCCTGATTGCCTCCTTGCTGGTCTCTTTCCGATCAACGCTCAACTTGCCTATCAACATTTTTGTTCACCAGGCCTCCTCCACCATTTTGTGGTAGAGGGTTGTTATGGGTTGTGTGGCCCCTAGGTCCCTTATCCCATCCGCTTCCTGAATTAGTTTCGTCCAGGCTTTTCCCTTGCGTGTGGTGTTGATTTCACTCTCCTACCTATTGATGATCACTTTTCCCTTTGGTTCGACCTGCGTGAGAAAGGTAACCTTGGCTTCTCTTGCCGCTTGCTCCATCCTTGTAATCCTCTGGGCACTTGGTGGAGATTCTTTCCCCTAGGGGCCTCTCTTACTATGGGTTTTCTTCATTCGTACCATCTCGTCTTGTTTGTGGTGGTTTTTTCTTTGGGTTCTTCTCCTATTCCTATTCGCCCCTTCCTAGTATGTAAGATGGCCTTTGTAATTGTTTATCTTTGTTCTGTGACTATTCCTGGTGTTTCTTCTTGTATGGGATCTCCCCAGCTACAGGCTCGTCCTTCTGGTCCTTTTTCACTGTTTCAGAGTGTGTGCTCTTGGTAGCTCTGTCGTAATCCCTACGCCAATCCTTTTCCTTGCATGTTGTATGAAAATCATTCCCACTCCCCGTATATGTACTTGGGTGAGGTGTACCCATACTTTGCCATGGAAAACCCTTTTGTTCTTCGTCCTTTGCCACCTGTTGATTATCTTTTCTATTTTCCCACAGACAACCCCTGTACTTCTTCCTATTGACAGGACTGTGGTGTCGTACCTCCTCTTGTTGTGTGACCTGGATCTGCATTGTAACTCGTGGTTGAGTGGTGGGATATTAGATTCTACCTGGATCCTATGTGCCCTTCAGTTATTCTTGCACATCCATCCTCGATGTGGTCATCCGTACTTCGTCTGTCATCACAATATTTTGCCGCTAGTTGGATGCAGTCTGTTCGGAACTGACCATTTAGGATGTTACTCTAGATAGTGTCTAGTGTTGGTCCTTCCTTTTCGACCCCCTCGTTATCAATTCCGTCCACCAGTCCATTTGTTGACCTCCGTACCCAGCGCAACTCCACTGTGATCCCCATCTGCAAGTGCTCCTGAATTTTTACAGGGAATGTGTCAAGCACCAGTGCCTCTGAATTTTACCCACTCTGGTACCATTTTGGAGTCTCCTTATTGTGTTGATACCCAGTGTGGAATCTCCTTCCACTGTGGCATTTGTCATACCTTCCTGTCTTAGAATCTTGAGGTTGGTCTCTAGGGCTCCAAATTTTGTGGCGTTGTTGGTTGATTTTCCCAGACTCCCAACGTACAGCCAGATGATATTTCGTTTACTGTCCCTGATTACTCCTCCCATTCCTGTCCGTCCTGGGTTACCTTTCGACGCCCCATCGAAATTTAACTTGAGGGAGCCTACTGGTGGTGGTTTCCAGTTGCGCTCACCTACTTGGAGTTGCAGTGGTCGTCTTACCTGATTAGGGTTGTGTTCGTCTTTCAGGTGGAAGGCTTCTAGGATTCAGGAGTCCTGGTCTGTGAGTTGTGCTCTTCTTGTCTGGCAGTTGTGGCTCTGTACCGTTTCTCTTTTCATGGAGATTATTGTTTCCTTGATCTTCCCTTCTAGTCATCTTTAGTTCCTAAAGATGTGTCACTTCCTTTCCTTCCATATTTCCCATATGATCATTCCTGGGATGAGGGTCCAACAGAGATTCACCTTTTCATTTTTGTTGTAGTTCTCTTTCGAGATATTGATAGTTGCGGAGATGTTACCTCAGATCCTATTGGACTGTCAGAATATACCTGCCACCCAGTCCCAAATTTCTGTTGTGTAGGTGCATTCGTCAAGGAGATGGTTCGTTGTTTCTTCCTTGGATTGGCATAGGTGACATCTGGAAGGACCTATGAATCCCCTTTTCCTTAGGTTTTCCCAAGTTAGAATTCGATTGTGGAGTATTAACCATTGGATTTTTTTTATTTTTGGCCAATGGGGGCTGTTCCAAAGCTTATCCCATTGTTGTGTCGGGTCTTCTTGATCCTGGTCCGCGATATAGTGTCGGAGTTCTTTTAGATTGAATTCGTTGCTATCTTTTTTTCCCCATCTCAACTGGTCATTTCCTTCTGTGATTGCTATTTTTCATCTCCCCAATTCCTCCTCCACTTCTTTTACTGTTGTTGTGGTTTGGTCTCTATTCTGTGGAGTGAGAGTGTCCCAGATTCTCCATTTGTTGTGATCTATTTCTTGTTTCTAGTAATGGTAGACTCTGGTTTTACCTTGTGTGATCAACTCCTGTTGGAGTTCCTCCCTGTCTGAGTTCTCCATTCTAGGTTCATGTTGCCAAGTGTCCTCCCAGAATCTAGTTTTTATGCCATTCCTTACTTCCCAAAAGCTGTGTGTCTGAATCCAGGCTTTGTTGCGCGAGGCTAGGTTCCAGATGATTGAACCTTCCCTGGTGCCTCTGAAGCGGATTATATCTTGGTCACATGTGTCCGGGGCATACTTTGCCTTCCACAGGTTTACCCATGGTTGTTACACATTATTTTCGTCATCCCTATGATCGTTAATGATGTAAACCTATCTATTGCCTTTAGAGAGGTCACAGTGGCCTGAATTCCTGAAGAGAGAAGGAAGAAGAACTTTTCCTGAGAGAAGAAGTTGCATTTTCCTATGTAAAAAACCTTATAAAGAGAAATGTACGCAGGTTGCTATATAGGTAGGATGCGGAAATGACCAATTTCCGCAGGTTGCTATATAGCCAGAGTGCGAACTTTCCGCAGGTTGCTATATAGCTAGGGTGCGGAAATTCCAGCACGTGGGAAAAACGTACGGTTTCTCGAATTTTCTAGAAGGAGAAGCTT
>ML782443.1:282809-298242 GCA_009831015.1 Picea engelmannii | reverse complement strand
TAAATATATGCACAACATACATATATATACAAAATGCACCCCAAATATATACACAACGTGCATGTATATACAAAGTACACCCCAAGTATATACAACATTTATAAAATCGTAATGCACGAAATTAAACTACATATGATAAATTTCCATATATTTAATTGTGCCCAACGAACATCAAACTTACAATTATGCTTTTATGAGAGAATAGGCGTGGGAATCTCCCTTGGCCTACCTTCATTAATCATGTTGAATACTTTTGCAAGAGGACTCGTTCATCCACATTATGTGTAAAGGTACCACCATCCCTTTATATATTTGAAAATAATTATATTCCTTACTTTACCACTTTATGTATCTAAAAAATAATTATATTCCTTTCTTAAAGGTGTTAACCACCTTTATAGTAAGTCAATGATAAAATAGTATCTTCCATATTTAGTTTACCTACTTTGATAAAATAGTATCTTACGTATTTAGTTTACCTAATAAACATCATTGGATGAATATGCTCCAATGGTTGAAAACTATTGACAAAAAGGGAAAAGTGTCATCGAAGTCAGTGAGTATAAAGAAAGAATATTACAATGCTGACATGTAGATTAACAAACTAAGATCTGACCGATTTGCTAGAGACCCGGATGTTCAAATCAATCATATTACCCTGCTTCTCTCACGATCGGTATCAATCATTGCCCGGTAGTGGAGCTCTATGGCGGTCATTAGGAAAACATAAACATTGGTAGGCACGGTTGTAATTTCAAATTTATTTGACTTGTAAAGTGAAATTTTAATGATGGTCATTTGTTTTTTATGTTCGTCATTTTAGTTTTAATCCAAATTCATGAGTGTCAAATTGTTTATCAGTGAATGGATATTCAATTAACTATTAACATTTTAAATTTCAAGGATTGGGAGTCTAAAACTAATTAAATTTTGTTTATTGTTATATTTAATCCTTCAACAAACCTTTGCCCAACCCCTCTTCAGTGTGAGGCCTAGGTAGATGACACACTATAGTAAACTAAGCACCTAGAATTTATGACGGGTTGAGAATTTTTATACCAATAAATTTTGATGTGTGGATTTTGTATTCACGTGTCAAATACATCTAAAAACAAAAAAAACGTCCTATAAGACATCAAATTCCAGGCTTGTTGATAGGTATCAATAAATTGTAATTTGTGTTGAGGGTTTGGATAGAAACAAAACTAAGACATACGAAACCAAAAGATTCAAAGGCATTGAACATCATAATGAAGATTCATCATTTGCAATGTCAGAATAGCTTTTAAATGTCTCCATTCACAACAAAATGCAAAGTTATTATTACTTGATGATTCATCATTTGAAAAGTAATGACAATTCATCATTTGCAATGTCAGATTAGCCTTAAAACATCTCCATTCACAACAAAATGCAAAGTTATTATTACTTGACGATTCATCATAGCGTTAAAACATCTCCATTCACAACAAAATGCAAAGTTATTATTACTTAAAGACAGGAGCTTGCTGCTGCAGCTCCCCTTGTTGATACTAGTAAGCACCACAACTTATTAATTGAACCTATAACCACAAGCAAAGTTTTGTGATCATTTACCTTTTATTTTTTGGGGGGAAATAAAGATAATAAAAATTATATTATTTTAGTAAAAAGATTATAAGACAATATGGTTGTTGGCCATCCTTTGTGTTTAATACTACAACCATCCTTTGTGTTTAATACAAGCATATCAATGTGGATTCAAAGAAAAATTCATTTATGTAATGAATAATTTATTTCACAAGTCTAAATTACATATAAATTATATACATATATATGTAATGAATAATTTATTTTACATTTATGTTTACATTTAGATGGTAAATTGTTGATTTATCTAATAAATGTTATATTCTTGCTTAACTTATATCTACAAATTTTCTTTTGCTTTTACCTGATTTTGGTTAACTAACCATTAGATTGGGGACTATTGGAGTTGATGTTAGAATGCACACGAATGTAGACCAGTGTGGAATACATTTTATTAATATGATACATGTATAAATATATGATCTCGAACTTTGTACTCATCTTCCAAGAGGTCTTTTGGACTCCCAATGACTGTTCCTACTCACTTGTGACTTTTCATATTCATTCTCAAATGATTAGTACAAAATACCATAACCCTAACAAATTAGGTTTCCAACATTCTCCCCCTTAATCTGAAGGGGTGTATGTGAGTCCAAGTAGAGAGATGAAATCTAGAAGTGGATAGTTTCCAATGGTTGAATGTGTTCTTTGAATCTGTGATTTTGGGATGACCACAAAAAAATGGCTAGCAAAATTTGATGTCTTCTACTAAATGGTGGTTCAAGGAAGACCCCAAACTATGGAACTTGGCTCTAAGGCTCAATGTTTCTTGGAACATTTCCTAATTTAACTAGAAGTTGATGTCTTCTACTAAATGGAAGTGCTCCCAAATGGATGTTTAAAGATTACCACAAACTATTGTCTAGTAGAAGTTGTAAGTCTTCTACTAAATGGAGGTTTAAGATAACCAAAAACAATTGTCTAGAAAAAATTGTAATCCTTCTACTAAATGGAGGTTTAAGATGATCACAAATTGAATCATGCTGATGGAATATGGCTTTGACTCTTGCTTTCTTATTCTTTCTCACTTGATAAGACTTTCAAATATGAATCCTAATTGCCAATCGTTGATATTATCCCCCCTGTCATGAACAATGTGAGAGGATGAAAATATATCCATTGCAAAATATGTCAATACTCGAGAAGGAATTCTTTATTATGATTGATATATCTTCTTGATTGTTGATGACCATTGCCAATAAGTGATCCACCCATATTGATTCTTTACTCTTGCAAATTTCTTGCATTTGGAACATATGTCTGAAAGATTATTATGCTTTCCACAATGTTCAAAACGATGAAGATCAAAACATTGATCCTCCATTGGCAAAATCGATGACAATGTTTGCATTTAGGAATCTACTCTTGAACTAGAGCAAGTGAATATGAACTTTCTTGAATAAATCCATCACTTTGGAACTGGAATAATATGGTATAATCTAGAATATGAAAGGTAACTTCCTGTTCATATCCGATACATGTTTTTTGCTTATTGTCTCTGATTGTTTCCCGAGGTCTAATGATTGGCATGGAAAGAGAAAGTTGAATTTCATTTTCACTTGTATATGGAGTTGGCTCACTAAGTTTCTCTTGTACTAGCTATTGATTTGAATCATCATCATCGAAAAGAGGATTCTTCTGAACAAGGACTAGTTTGGAACGTTGAATATTCTTTTGTTTAAGTTGATCATGAAGAAGTTGAGTGTGAATTTGAAGTAGTTCTAATTTGGCTTGCAAAGATTGCAAACAAGTTAGAACAGATTGACGAGTTACTTTATCAATTATGGCCATATTTTCAACAATAGAGAGTATTAGAGTGTTTGGTAACTCTAATAATTCATCAATTCGAGCCATAAATACTAACTTAGACCTCAAATGTTTTATTTCAACTCCACCCTTTAATAATCAAGACTCTACAATTCAAACTTAGCAAATGAGGAATGGCGACTTCTAATGAAAATGCACTAGTTTACAATGTAATTCAATGTAACTTCAAAAAGTACAAGTAAACTTACAAAAGGAATATTTGCAAGTTTCCATTGTTCTTGATTCTAGAGTTGAATTGATCTTCAAAATTGAATGTGTGATCTATGGTTCTCCAAATAACCACCAACTTCTCGGTCTTCTTTCCAAAAGATAAGCACCAGAATAAACTAAATATTTTCCCCCATAAAATCAAAATCTTCAAGATTTTCATTTGTCTGGATATCCTTCTAGGATTTTTAAGATAATATTAGAGGGAAAAGACTGCAAGAGGAGCTTGATAGTCTTCTTGAGAAGTTCCAAACATCAAAATTAGGAAAATAAGAGATAGAATAATGCATTACATTTAGAATGATGATCGTATTCCATTTACTATGGAATTGGCTTTGCTATAGTATCAACATGGATGGTGAAAAGCTACAAGTTAAACTTGTCAAGAAAAATCCAATTGCAACAGAGAGGTCAATGCCTTATCCACCATTTGAGAGAAAGGGTTATAAGTCAACAATCATTCAAGGTGTTCCAATGTCAAACCTGTTGTCAACAATGGTCATTCATGAATTGCATTCTACTCAAGTTACATGTGCAATGACACTCTGAATGAGTGTGAGACATTTTCCCTCTATCGAACTCATCTCGTTTACATGTCCCTCCACAACATAAGCATGATCTTCAACATGGATCCTACAGTCATCGTAGATACAAGTAATTTGTCGATAATAGATCATTCAAAACCTCTGTGTTGAGCATAGTGCAAATTCACCAACTGAGAGAAACCTATATTCTCAACAACATTTCTCAAGAGTGAAAGATGCATGCATGTTTCATCCATGAAACTTAAAAATATGACCCAAGTATTCACTTGAAGTCGTTGCATTGATAAATATGTATTGGATAAAAAGAAGCTTTGAAATGAACTACCACTAGAATTTTGTAAGATGAAAACTAGTTCCCCCCATCTTATGGAAATCCCAGTAATCAACTAATGATTTTTCTTGTTTATGAGGATATATAYGTATCAARTTTAACAACCAAAAATCTTGTCTCCTTTACTATTTTASAAAATTCAACCTTCATGTGTTGCTCSCAAAATTCAAGAATTCATACATCCCCAAGAGGAACATCTATGTATGAATTTTTAAGCAACTTTCATTGTTGCAACTCTTGTTTCARTGGTTKCTTTGTTGTCATTGCAACRACCTTGTTAACCTTTTCATCAATTCATGGTACTRCAAATACCTTGCTTCTCTCCATTTTTTAGGCTCTCTGATAAGGATTTCTTGGTCACGATATTGAAAACATCATTACACATCTTATATTTGTCTAATGGTGAACGTGAGCATCTATAGAGACTAATAGAGAAAAATTTGGAGGAGCTAAAGGATCACATGCTTACACTATGACTAGGTGAGATGAATTAAACCGAATCATTACCAAGGTTAGCAGTAGAATGATTTCATTATCAAAATGAAGGGTGACTCACACTCCTAAAAATATTAGGGTTTAGTGCAAAAACATTCATTGGAAGTAGGAATAATGTTTGTTCAAGGATTTCAATGAAGGAAAGGCTTCGATATTGTTATATTAGTACTTTAATTAAACCTTGAGCATAAAAAATATGACTTATTTTATAACCAGAGGCATCATATTGCCCCTCGATTCCCCTTGGTTATGCATACCTTGCATTTGAGTGTTTTAAAATCGTAGAAAGGAACAAGTTGGAGATAGAGAAACTAATATTCTGGTGTTAATATTGGATCATAATTGCATCTTTGATTGTGTTTGAGTGAGTAGGAGACGTTTTCATTTCATGGTTACCTATGTAGAGTGAAGCAAAGCTTGCACTAGTAGTGGTGTAGAGGACTCGCGCCAAAACATTTGAAATCCTTGGTCACACGTGAGAGAAAGGGAAACACTATAGGCATCCGCTCGGTTGCATACTTTGAATAACTTTGTTAGTGTGGGCGATGAAAATGACATCTACATGGTGATGGTGGATTTGTTGAAAGTGTTCTTTATTTGGGGTTCACAGACAAAACGATTATACTCAACAAGTTCAACAATGAATGCTCTAATATTGATAGACACATGCATAGAGAAATGGGCGTGAACCATAGAGTAACATATACCTCAAAGGGAATAAGCACAGAGACAAAATTGTAGAGGTGTTCCTGCATGCAAAAATGAAACACTCATGATAGGCTTGTAGGCAGATGGACAAATTTTCAGGCAAAGGAATCATTTCTACATGCACGAATGAAAACACCCAAGGGAATAAACAAGACACACATTTCTGGACAAGGAAAAATTGATTGTGGACAACTACCATAGCTTAATTTAGGCCCTAAGAACTATAGGCACTTTGATGTCGTTGTTAGAATGCACACAAATGTAGATCAACATGGAATACATTTTATTAATACGATACACGTATTAATACATGATCCCGACCTTTGGATTCATCTTCCAAAAGGTCTCTTGAAATCCCAATGATAGTTCCTACTCACTTGTGACTTTTCATATTCATTCTCAAGTGAATAGTACAAAATACCATAACTATGGTGGACGAGTTTTCCAACAATTGATATCACTAGTAATTGTTTTGTTCATTCAATGGACTCACAAGGATTGGGTCATTAGCATCATCCGAAGAATTTGATTCATGACTTCTCTTCCCCTCCCCATAAGAGCCTTCCCACAATGCTCAAACCAATACCTTTGGAGTCATGACCATGTCAATGTCTTTACCAAACAATATTGGAGATGAAACAATAACCTTTGTTAGTGCTACAAGTGTGGTTACTACACTTAGCTTTTTCTAGGTTTTACTAATGGTGGGCCATTTTCGAGTTTTTACACCAAGAAGGCTTACTATTTTCTTCTTTGGTATTTTGTGGAGGCTTTCCCTTCAGACCCAATGCTACCACATGTCCATGGTTAAAATAGAATGTATAGTGAAAGACATTGTGGCTTTTATTTAGAAGTTATGTCCAACTTCAATCTCATCTATCTAATATAATTTGGTCAAGAAGGGATTTACTTAAATAAACCTAAATATAAGTATGGGCATAGGTATTGGAAACATGATTACTAATTTATGGAGCCAATGTGATTAACTTACACAAAACATTACCAATGGTTTATAGGGTCTATTAACTTCATTATTACAAGAGGGGATTATGTAATAAACATATATCAGCATTACAAACAAAGATTGTGTATGTAGGTTAAAGCCAAATTCCCATCACTTAAAATATAAGCCAGACTCTCTATAAACTAGGGTTGTCGACTAACATATTTTATTTGTGCTTCTCATAAATGAATTCCAAGATGAAGAAATATTTTACATTTGGATGGATAACTAGTATATTGTTTAAGAAAAATACCAAAACCTCCTTTAACCAAGTTTAGAGTGTTTTTAGTGAGGTCCATATACCATTGAACTTATAAATTACACAAAAAAATATGCCTCCTTGTCACCTAGTTGTGTTAAGTTTGAACATTAGTCTGAAAGTTTAGAGTGTTTTTAGTGAGGGCCATATACCATTGAACTTATAAATTATACAAAAAATATGCCCCCTTGTCACCTTGTTGTGTTAAGTTTGAACATTAGTCTTAAAGTTGTATTGTACACACAAAAGGAGGAATTAGGAACCTTTTCATGAGTTGAAATAGTAGTGTGCTTAATGGTACTTGGGGATTTAGGTTGAATTATATTTTTGACCAAGTCTTTAAAAAGATAATTTTTTGGAACTTTAAAGGAGGAGTACTTTCCTTTCTATTGAAAATTGTCGCAAAGACAACGCTACAAATGGAGGGTTCAATACTTATGGCATTGATTTCTTTCAACCATTTATTGGAGAATATTGGTTGTTCCTAGTTAGGACAAATTCTCACTTTGACTTGGAACTCTACCTTCACATTCTCAATGGTATCCAAAATACCCAACTTCAAGGTAATAGTTTTACCTAAGAAGGTTTTCACAAATATATGCAAGGAAGTAAGAAAATTTGTAGACATTTTGTCATACGATTGGTTGGTTGGTTTCCTCTAGTACTAATATCTATAGGTTTAAGCATATTTGTAGACATTTTGTCATACAACTAGTTGGTTTCCTCTAGTACTAATATCTATAGGTTATCTTCTTGCATGCATTTCATCAAACAAATTGTAGTATACCTAGGGAGGTAATATGGAGTACGTAGGGAGGTACCCAATGAAAATGTGGTTATTTATCATTAGTGGAAGTCATTTAGTATATGAGAATGTGGTCATTCAATGTAAGGTGGACTAGGTACACTATCTTAATAAAGTCCCACTATGCTAGTTGGATAAAGACCCAGTATGGTAGTTGAATCAAAGGCACAATGTGTTGCATATTTAAAGAAAACAGAACAGATTGCTACAGTTGTTGTATATCCTCATCCACATCATATAGAGAAACAACAATCATCAAGGCAAGGGTGTGAGCATCAACACGTTTATGCACCAACAGGGTACCAGACAGGAAATCGATCAAGAGGTGCATGGAGGACTACCGAAACTACGAGAAGAGCTCAGGCTACAGAAACAATCCCATGTCAAACTTGACATGATGTAGAGAAAGATCATGGTAGCAAGGTAGCAGATAGACATCATGTTTGACTTCCATTGGGATGGATGGATGGTCGTACTTGGTACCAGTTGGCTGCATTGCTTAGTCGGTCATATTGTATGGTTTCTTCTCATATTTCGAGGACGAAACATGTGAAGGGGGATGGAATGTAGTATACCTAGGGAGGTAATATGGGGTACCTAGGGAGGTACCCAATGGGATTGTGGATATGTATCATTAGTGGAAATCATTTAATATATGAGAATGTGGTCATTCAATGTAAGGTGGACTAGGTCCACTATATTAATAAAGGAACATTATGGTATTTGGATGTAATAAATGTGAGAAGGCTCTCTAGAAGGTTCCTAGGAGATAGAGAGAGCTATATAAATAAGTGTAAGCAACATAATGAAGCATAGTGAAGAATATTGCCATTATAACAAGCAAGTGTTGCTTGAGGAGTGCATTCCTTCCTTAAGGAATATTATATGGTGTTACCCTACCTCAAGGGTTTTCTCTATATTCTTGTGCTCATGTTATGGTGAATGTTTTATGGTTTATTCTTGGTCTTATTGAAGTATATTTGCAGATATGGTATAGGTACTTAACACAAATGGCTAGCATCGGTTAGCCTTCAATGTTTTTGCCAACATAAAAGTGAAATTTATCTATTCCATAGGACATACATTACATATATTTTATTCCATCATATATGCATTATTATTCACTCAAACACCTTCAGCATGTCTACTAGTGTATTTGTTGGTTTTTCAAATAGTTTCCCAACATTCATTTGTGTTGGGAACTATTTGAACCAAGAAATACTTCATTTAAACAAAAATAAAATTGACCGAGACAAATTAGAAAGTGCTTGAAGAACAAAAGATTGCATGATAGGTTGTCAATTCTAGGGAAAATAGTTTCATGAAGTGCATGGAGGAACTAGAATTGACAGAGCTTAGACATACAGATTCTCATACAACTCTTCAACTTTATTTGAATGTGTTTTTAGGGCTTTGGTGGGCTTTGGTGGAAGCATGTCCCTCTTGCAGGAAGTGTGCTCTTCTTTGTCATAGTTAATGGCTTGGATTTTAGGTTATCACACTATCTTGTAGCTTGAGCATGATATCTTTCATGGACCTATCATGAATTTACTAAATAATAAAATGTGATTTAAATGGAGATACTCTTTGTCCTTGGCTTTGGATGCTATTGAGCTATGGAATATTAATGTCAATATTTTGGAGAAGTAGTTAGAGGATTTGATCACAAAATGTTGTAGCATGTGCCATCTATTTCAACATCCCATGTAGCCACCAAATGTTTTTTCACGAATTGTAAAGGAATTGAGCAGTTGAGAACAACACAACATACAACACTTTTACTAGGCACTAATGCAAGCTCTCTTTTGTGCATATTAGTAGATAACACTACTGTGCTATATGCATCATTTGTTCACTATGGAGTTTCTAAGTGAGATCATTTCTACTTCAATTGATTTCATGTAGTAGAGTGTTGCTTGAATTCAGCCTGGTTTCAGTTAAATAGAACAATAGTGTAGCTTGGAATTTTAAAATGCATTATAGATGGTTGTTCTCCACTATATCTCAGATTCTGGAGTTTTTACAAAAGTTTGTAGATTTTTATTGATAGTGTGACCATGTTTTAGTGCATGCCTAATTTTGTAGTAACAGTTGTTGTGTATTCTGCGCAAACCTTTTCATATTGAATTTTAAATGCATTGTAGGGAGTTGAGATATTTTTTTAGTGTTCAAAGTTGTTTTTGCAATTTACAATTGGACTTTCCTTTTGAGCATGCATTAATATTTTCTTCATTGGAGACAAATAGTGTTGAGTTACACATACTTTAGGACAAATCATACTTTCAAGGTTGGATAGTGTTGAAGTTGGATTATCACTTGGGTTGAAATCTCTTTGTGCAATTCAATCAATGTATTGTGTACATTCTTCTTGTTTTCTTTGGTTAGTTAAAAGGGAAGGCAAGTTTATTTGGAGTTCATCATGTGAAACCAAATAGTGCATGCTAATTCATCGAGAAGTACAGTAAATTATGGTTGTATAGTTAAAGGATATCTAGTGAGAGTTTGTATCATATGTAATATAATTTAGACTACAATATGATCTTCCCACTATCTACAAACAATCTAATATTTATGTTAAGTTTATGGTTTGTGTTTATTCTTTTTGAGTTAGTGCAATGGTTTATGTATATGTATAACTTAATGCACATATATATTAATGTTTATTGTTTATATCCTTTAATAATTTAGTATCGTTTAGTATTTTTGTTTAATAGTATTAGATCAAATTTATATTAAAATTGGGGATGACAGCTAAAACAAAAATACATAATTTAGGACATAAAATGGGGATGAAGCAAAGCTAAACAACTAAAACAAAAATACATAATTTAGGGCAAGGACATGGATCCAAAATGCAGAATTGAAAGAGCTTTTTCCCAAAGGGACTTTCTTTCCTATTGTACTCTATTATATCCCTACAAGTGTACTTCCTTACAAATTGCTTAAGAAAACTAACTACATGGGAAAATATAAGATAACAGGATAATAAAAATACTATATTTCAAGCCCCTTGTGGGCTTCTACTAGCTAATGCCACTTTGCTTCTTTTGCTTTTGAAACCCTGCAATTATGGTCATTAGGTATTACAACCTAAAGGTTATTGCTTATGTCTACTTTCATCTTGGAATTTTTCTAAGGATGAACTTAGAAGCCTAGAATGTATTTGTTGTAGGTGAAGAGTCTGAAAGTGAAGGAGTATTAACCACACTATTTTGAATGCCAAGATGGGACAAAATTTACCCCATGAGCTACTATAAAGAATCAAGTTGAACTAAAACTTCCAAATTTTGTTTTGCATTAAACTCCCATAAATGCCTCTACCTCCTTTTTCTAGTCTCTCATTTCAACCACATGATTTGGTGTATCAATGGTGTAATCATCTTGAGCTACATTATTTTATTGGGTTTTATGTTCAAATTTAGACTACCACTTATCCCATTGAATATTGGCATTGATAATGACACAATATGCTTCAACTACATCTTGGGTGCAATGCTTCGACCCTCTCTTAAACTCTCCTAGCTCATAGAGGACACACAACCCACTTTTACAGTGGAAATGCACCATGAGAACCTCAAACAAAGTTGTCAAGAAACACATACTAGACCCAAAACTCTCAAAGTGCACAATAATGCAACCTCAAAGTGAGAGAGGGAAGACTCCCTATTCCCCCAAACTATGCATCTTGTTGTGTGCTTGAAACATCCATAACCAAATCAAAGAAGAGCCACAACCCAAAAAAATGATGACGTGGATGTTTGTCCCTCAAATTTAACCCATACTACTTGATAGAATGATTCACCTCATAACAATTGAGTAGGGATGGATAATAGTGATGTGTCTTTGATTCATAAAATACAACCACTTCAACCTTGTATTTTTTGCCAAGAAGTTGGTTAATGTGTGTCCCATCAAATTCATAATTACATTATAGGGTGGGTTGGAAGGAGCTCTGCACATTTGTATAACAACAACCCAAACAATTCTAGAGCCCAAATTGGCTTGCTCATTTTTTATTGAATTTTGGTGTCTCAAATGTGAAAAAAAAAATCAAGTTTGTCAAAGCCTTGGGATTCTTGTGAAATTCTTTGCATTAGGTAAGCTAGGTTAAGTTGCATGGGAAGGGATTTGTGTTGGATTGTTCTTATTGTAATCATTGAATCTCCCACCACTCATGCCACATGAATCCCTTGAGATTTGAGGATTAAAAGGCCTTTGAAGAGGGTGAATATTTGACCTCATCATTTGAGGAAATCCCAACCCCCTAAGCATATTTTTCTTCTCAATTTCCCCTAAAGTTAATGACAACTCCCCAAACATCTACCACCCAACCTTAGTATTATTTAGTGTTACTATATACTAATATGTGCAGTATCTCCATGGGAGACACTAATGTCTTGGCCATATACATAAATAATAAGGTGATTACATGAAGATTACAAAATATATGCATCTTCTTACCATACACTTGGATTAAATAACAAGAACACCCTAAATCAATAAGCACTTGTCATGAGAACAATTTGCTATTGTTTTGTATAGCTATGACCATAATTTTAAGTTGAGATCCATTAGCTTGAATGGTTGGAAGGCGAGCTTCACACTCTCCCCACCCTGGTTCAAATCCCGAACGAGACATTGGGCCATTGTGCCTTGGTTGAAAGGGTGCGTGCCCCTATTTGGGACATCTCAACCCTTGGTTGAGGTTGAAGTTTCCTGTAAAGAATTATTATCCTACCTAGTTCTATCCAAATTTGAATTTAGACTTAGTAACTATGGTACAAACACCTTACTCCAATTTTGTCGGTATCCTACCAAATTAGAATTCAAAGTCGGTTACTATGTTCAAACCACTTTCCCAATGATTTTTCTAAAAAATCTTCCTGTCAACTTTGTATTCAGTTT
Source organism: Picea engelmannii (assembly GCA_009831015.1). Taxonomy (NCBI): domain Eukaryota; kingdom Viridiplantae; phylum Streptophyta; class Pinopsida; order Pinales; family Pinaceae; genus Picea; species Picea engelmannii. The sequence goes on along the minus strand of ML782443.1, from coordinate 285,528 downwards.
GTTCTCTCTTCCATCAACTTCTTCTTTGACTAGATGGCCAGAAGTTGACGACCAACCAAGTAGTTGGCTATTGAAACTCAACTCAAATTCAGAGATTAACAACACATCTTATCAAATCATATTTTCTTCCTTCACCACCAAAGAAAAAATTCTTATTCTGTTCATCTTGTCCATGTACCCATTTCCTTCATTCAAGATATTTCTCTAAGATTTACCCTACCCCCACCCTCATATATGTGAGGGTGGGGGTGGGGGAAATAATAGAGAAATGTGAAATGGGGGTGGGGGAAATATTAGAGAAATTTATATCACATTTCTCTAATATTTCCCCCACCATGAGGGTGGGGGTGGAGGTGGCAGAAATATTAGAGAAATGTGAAGGTGGGGGTGAGGGTGGCGGAAATATTAGAGAAATGTATATCACATTTCTCTAATATTTCCCCCACCCGCTTCATTAAAGTCACATAGGGACAATGATATAGTGCCACCACATGTTCCTTCCATGCATCCATTTCCTTTATTCAAGTCCCATGAGGACTGCGATTCAGTGATCTGGTGCCACCACAAGTTCATTCCATGTATCCATTTCCTTACATTCAAGTTACACACAAGGACAAATATTGAACATCAAGGTTGACCTCCCTCCCATCAACGAAAACCAAATGGATCTAAAACAGATTGGTTGGTGACAAGATTCTACCTGAATGCTCTAAACCCCAATGGTTAGTGGCAAGATTGTTGGTTGCTCTGTCACAATTGGAGATAATTCTATTCATTGTTCCTTCTTCGGAGCTATAGATAATTCTATTCTTTGTTCCAATAGTAGTGGTAGAAAGCCATGGTCTAAATGTTCTATGAAATGATTTATTTTTAGTGATATTTTCTGGGGACAATTGCCCAAAATCTGACTAGAAATTGTTAGATCTGCATATTTGAGTGATTATTTATGTATAATCCAAGTGCCCCAAAGGTTTGTCATCATGCTGAATTCATTTCTGCATTCATAAATGGATTTTAAACAACAAAAAATAGCAATTTCGTGCAAATTTATATAGTTGGATTCCGACAAAAAAAAAATAGCAAAAAAAACATTTTGTAGAACAATTAGACAACGCATGATCTGATATTTATAACCCTTTTCATTGTACAAATGAGAGACTAGACCCATCATAAGTATTGTCTATGTTTTTGTTTCATGCATGCTTTTTATTAAAGAGTTAGGCTATGATTGGGAAACATTAAGCATCATGCAGTGAGTCAATCATTGATTTATTGTTTGGTGCAGCTTATCGGTTGAATACAGACTATAGAGACCAAGGTTGACCTCCCTCCCATAAACAAAAACCAAAGGCTCTAAAACCCAATGGTTGGTGGCAAGATTGTTGGCTGATTTGTCACAATTGGAGATAATTCTATTCTTTGTTCCTTCTTCGGGGTCACTAGTCTTGGTGGAAATGTGTATGCTCTGATATCTACAACCCTTTTCATTATACAAATGAGACAAGGGACACCAATTAGTACCATGTATGTTCTTCCTTCATGCATGTTATTTATTAACTAGTCAGGCTATAGTGACTGGAAACAATAATCATCATGCAGTGAGTCAATCATTGGCTTACTTCCCGGTGCATCCTATCCTTTGGATATACACTATTTATCATCTAACGAACAGGATGAAAAGACAATAAACCAATGATTAACTCACTTCATGATGCTTGAGTACATGAATATAGTAAAAGAAAATATCAAAAATTGTCTTCCTCTTACAGTAAGAACATTGACTGCTATCTGCAATATGTTCCATATTCCTTTTTGTGGAGAAACACCACTATTTCTATAAAGCTTTCTTGTAGCCTAGAGTTTTAAACCTATACTTCCAGCCTATATGAAGCCATGTTTGACCAATGGTTAGTGCATGAATACAACACAAATGACTGAAATAAATTTTTGGAAACTCAATTGCAAGTTTGTAGAGATGAGAGTTTTAAAAGTATAATATCAAATAATAATGCATAAATACAACACAAATAACTGAAATAAATGTTTGGAAATTCAATTGCAAGTTTGTAGAGATAAGAGTTTTAAATGTATAATATTAAATCCATATTGCAATCTTAATTAAATATAAAATAAATATCAAAAACCTTCACATGAAAATTTATTAACCTTACAAAAAATGCAAGTAAGAAATTAATGTCCAGTCTATAGTTTGTCATCTTTGGGCCATAGTTTGATCTTGGCATCTCATATCCATTATGGTGTCTTATCGTTCTCTAATTCTTCGTGCAGATTCTCGTTAGCTTGCTCTCTAGTTTTTCCTCAAATTGGTAGTTTTAGACATTCGTTCCGTTTTTCTTTTTCATGTGGTTATTCAGATTTGATGATATTTTTTAAAAATAAATTAAATAAATGATTTTTTAAGTTATAAATTATTTTAATTTTTTTTTTAATTTGAAATTATTATTTTTAAAATATTTCCATATCAAATTTGTTTTATTGGTTATTATAGTGTATTCATCATTTTTCAATTTTGTAAATGTTTTAAAAAATATAAATTAAAAAGAAAAAAAAAATTATTCTATTTTATTACAAAAATTTAATAAAATTATAATAAGATTTATTTTATATTTTTCTTATGAGTTTTAAAATTTAAATAAACTTAAAAACACTAAAATTATATATATATATATATATATATATATATATATATATATATATA
>ML782443.1:244420-272623 GCA_009831015.1 Picea engelmannii | reverse complement strand
TTGGGTCATACCACTAATAACAAAACACAATTAGCGGGATTACTGGCAGGTCTGCAATGGGCGAAGGTAAGGGGGTATTCAACATTCATAGTTAAAGGAGACTCCAAAATTCTAGTCTCGAATCTAGGAAAAATCATAAAAAATGCCCCACGAGACAAAGTATCAAAAAATAGAGATTGTATATTGGGATCATGGAGGTGGCACTGACCATTCATGGCACGTTAGCAATAATCCCAAGCCACATCAAGAGACAAGCCAATACGACCGATGACTACCTTGCTAATGTGGCAGTGAGTCATGCCCAAAGTGCGTCCCAATGGAAATGGAATGACGTGGGGATGGGAGATCTACGGATTAACCTTACACGTCTCAATGCCATGACAACCAACTGCATGATAGGATAGGTTGAGAGTGGTGAGCACTGCGAGGGTTGTCAAAGGCCCAAGTGTTACCATGATTCTCATGGATATCCCTGAAGGCTGGATGTAGGTTGTTTCAAAAATAGGTGGAGTTGTCTGATCACCCACCAGTCATCATGGGAATGTAAAGGAGGACTTAATGAAGAAGTGGTAAAATGATCCAAATTTGATTGAGCTTCATATTAATGGGGGAAGGATGAAAACATCATACCCAACCACACCAGAAACAATAATGAGAATGTCGGATTAGCCCAAACTATGAAGGATCTAGATAAACCATTGAAATAATGAGTGAAAGTGGGGTAAGTATAGGATTAATTCCAAGTGGGACAACAACCTTGGATATAAGAGACAGAAGCTCATCGATCCCCAGGATTTTGAAATTTCTTCCGAATTTATTCTGATTTGCAGAGTCAGATTCGTCATTCCTGTCAGAAGATGCTCTCTGATAGAAAGAAAGAGAGAGGGCTGACCCATTTCCCTATGACTGGAAACAACCGAAATTCTAGGGTGGATGCATCCTCTCCTCCCTCCAGGATTATTCTAGTAGACTTGTGACTAGAGTCTCAAGGTCCAAGTCTAGAAAGATGGAAAGAGGTTGTTGTCGAACCATGGAAAGATAGGAGATTGTGCCTTCGAGGAATAAGGACTCACAACCAAGGAAAGGAAGAAGAAATCAACTTGCAAGAACCCCTTCTCTTATCAATTGTCTCATGGCCAAAGCAGCTAGAGGGACTAGGATGAGATACCAAAACCTATGCTCAAAAAAAGAGAAAGAAAAAATGGGGAGAGTCCAGGAGGAAGTACTGAGAAAGAGGAAAAGCATGTCAGATGAAGAAAGTGTGTGGTCTATGAAGGAATGGGCCCCTAACCCTAGGAAATCTCGTACAAGGGACACCAAGTTCTTCTGTCTTGCAGAAGTTTATTGGATGACGAAAGCGATGGTGGCCCAGGCCATGGTTCAACAATTTGAAATGCGGGCCACCTGCTAGGCAACATGGGTTTTGGAAGCCAAATTCGAGCTATTCTGGAATGAGAAATTTGGCATCTGATTCCAGGAAAATACAAATACCCACAGGGAAATGAAAAGGGAAGGAGCAGAGGAAAGAAGGAAGCTGACAGGAACACAAGCAAATCCCATTATGATGGACGAGGAAGAAGAAAGGTCAAAATCCAACAAAAACGCAAGGCGTCGACTAACAAGCGAGTGTGGCATTAAGACCCTTCAGAGAGATATGACAACCCTAGGTAGTATCTTTTCCCAGAGTTAGTAGTCGAGTTAGTCTAGTTAGCTTGGATTTTTGGTTTTTTGGGGCTTTCTCTTTCTCCTATGGTTTTGTAAGAAACTCTCATAATTATGGCTACACTAGTAGGCCAAAGCTTCCTTGAGACAGTTAGGAAGTGGTGTGCATGAAATTGTGGCAGTACTCCTAGTTTGAACATTAAAGATATTGAGATGAACAAGGGAGGGAGGTGTGGTTTCCATTTTTTGGCAGACTCCCGAGAATCCAAACAGTAAAATTATGTATGTTCTGAATAGAAATCTATAGTACCTTTTTTTATTAAAATAATAATAATAAATAAATTATATATATGTATAATGAAATATATATATATATATATATATATATATATATATATATATATATATATATATATATAATGTTAATGTGTTATGTTACATGATCTCCCTCATACTCGACTATAGAGAGCCTCTCGGTGTAGAAACATGAAAATTTAATTTAATCATTATTTGTATAAATAAGTTAAATTTGATGTTTTTAAAATTTTGTTAAATTATTATTTTTAAATAAAAATAATTTCAAATAACTACATTTCTTAATAGTATAACAACTAATTATATGAATTATAGCATTAAACTAAAATTTCGTTTAGTTAATTTTTGGAAACATTATCAAAATGTATAGTTGCATTGAAAAAAAAAATATTGTCCACCGCTTCATCTCCACCAATGCCATCAGAAAGGGTTACATGGTGTAATTATCATTTTTCATATTTGTAAATGTTTTCAAAAAAATTAAAATTTTAAAATCTTTAAAAAATAAATTTTTTATTTTTTTTATTATGAGCCATATTCATCTTAACTCTAGATCTATCAAGCACCAAGAGGGATCAAATATCTCGAGGTACAAATCTTTAACCTTTCCTAATTTGTTCAATCTAAAAAAGGTTTGCACCTCGAAAGATTTGATCCCTCTCGACACTTGATAGATCCAGAGTTAAGATGGATCTAGGATGGTTGTTATTCATTCATAAAACCTGAGTGGGCCTAATGGTTAAGAACGTGTGTTTCCTCTTTAGAGGTCATAGGTTCAAATCCAGAGGGGGGTAGGGTATGTATACCTCCGTAGACTTTAGCATTCAAATCGTAATCGCTACGTAGAGGGGGTCCCTTGTCCCACAAACAAGGGGTCTCATACAATGACCTTAAAAATAGATTATTATTATTATTATGTTACATGAACATCTCTCCCATATTTGGTTGTAGATTTAATAAATAATTTAATAAAATTGGCTTTGTCTAACTATTGTTGGAATTATTGTCATTTTGTCATTGATGTCAATAATTAAGAAAGTATGAGTGTGAAAAATGGATTACCAAAGATTGAATTGTAAAATCAATTTCACGTCACCTTGACATTTTTGTGATAACTTTTTTCTAGGACATTTTAGACCTTGAAATTTGGAAGATATAGAGGAGAGATCTTGGTGTACATGTGGTACAAATTTAAGATGTCAGATCACTATACTTTTAGAGATATGCCATGTCGAATTTAGGGTTCCTAAATGCTCTTGAAATCAGTTTCAAACAGGTCAACTTGAAACTTTCACTATAACTTATTTTACAGGATGTTTCAAACTTTGAAACTTTGCAAAGACAAAGGAGAGATATTGGTGTACATGTCATACAAATTTGATATGATGGTTCACTACACTTTCAAAGATATGCCCTATGGAAGTTAGGGTTCTTGAATGCTCATGAAATTTGTTTCAAACAAGTCATCTTGGCACATTCACTATAACTTATTTTTCTGGGATATTCTAGACCTTGAAACTTTGCAAAGGAAAAGTCGAGATCTTGATGTACATGTAATACAAATTTCAGATGCTACTTTGCTATAAGTTTGGAGATGTGCCCTGTGGAAGTTAGGGTTATTGAATGCTCCTGAAATTAGTTTCAAACAGGTCAGCTTGAACTTTCGTATAACTTATCTTCTGGGATGTTTTAGACCTTGAAACTTTTTGGAGAGAGAGGAGATATTGTGATGTACATGTGGCACAAATTTGAGATACTAGATCGCTATAATTTTGGAGATGTGCCCTGTGGAAGTTAGAGTTCTTGAATGCTTCTGAAATCAGTTTCAAATAGGTCATCTTGGCACATTCACTATAACTTATTTTTTGGGATGTTTCAGACCTTGAAACTTTGCAAAGACAAAGGTGATATCTTATTGTACCCGTAGTACAAATTGAAGATGTTGGTTTGCTATACTTTTCGAGATATTCACCGTGGAAGTTAGGCTTCTTGAATTCTCTTGAAATTAGTTTCAAATAGGCCAGCTTGGTACTTTCTCTATAACTTATCTTCTAGGATGTTTCAGACCTTGAAACTTTATAGAGACAAAGGATAGATCTTGGTGTAAATGTGGCACAAATTGCAGATATTGGTTTTCTAAAATTTCATAGATATGCCCTGTGGAAGTAAGGGTTCTTGAATGCTCCTAAAATCATTTTCAAACAGGTCATTTTGGCATTTTCACTATAAGTTCTTTTATGGGGCTCTTCAGATTGTGAAAAATTCATAGAACAAAGGATACATACAGAAGTACCTTAGGTGACAATTTCATAATAATATTTGAAAATTTGGATACATGACATGTTGTAGAAGTTTATTCTTGGGAAGAGGCCCAAAACAACAAGGTTTGAGAAAGTTACCATTTGGAAATTCAAATTTTGGCCAAGCCTTATAAAGGCAAAAGTAGTGATCAGACCAAGTGAAGGAAGAAATAGTGAGTAGACCTGGTGAAGGTAAAAGTATCCAATATACTCGATGAATGTTGGTGCATCTCACAAAAATACATTGTTGTATCTTGCAAGGTTGGTTCTTAGTGGTGGGGATTGGTGTCTCTAATAGATTAGTGTCTACAAAAATCTATAAGAGATTGGTGTCTCTTACTAATTTGGTGCTTAGAGGTGGGGATTGTTTTCTTCAATAGATTGGTGTCTATGAAGATCTGTAAGATATTGGTTTCTTTATATAAGTTGGTGCTTAGCAGTGGGTTTTGGTGTCTAAAGTATATTTGTGTCTATGAAGATATGTAAGAGTAGGTTGGTGCCTACCGGGATTTGTACCAGTGGGGATTGGTGTCTCCAGTAGGTTGGTGCATACAAATAATTATAAAGAGAAGTTTTGTGGTTTTCTCCTGAAAAGGTTTTCACGTAAATATTGTGTTCCATTTTATGCAATGTGAATGTTTTCTTATGGTTGATGAATGTTTGAAAAAAATAAAATTGTCTTATATTGATTCACCCCCCTCTCAGTATAAGTGTGTGCTCAACAACTAGAAAATGATTGTCCCTACCTATACCTCTACCACTCACTTCAACGACCACTTTTTACTTTTTGATCAATAATGGAGCCATTGAAGTCTTACACAGATACCCTCACCAAACTCTATTTTGTTGGAAAACAACCATCCCCCTTTTCCCCTTATCTCATTGTCAACTCTTTATTTATTTTTGATAAATGGTGTTATCTTCATATTCCATTAAACTTTACTCCCTCTCTTGTCATTATCCCTCTTTTTCTACCCTTTCCTCCTCATTTTGTTCCCATTTGTCCCCCAATTTAAAAACAATAAAAACAAATTAAAAAACAAAACATAAAAAAAAAAATCATCAAGGAAAAAATAAGAAAACAACTTTTTCAAAATACTCAAACACAATTTAAACAAACAAATAAAAAACAAACATAATTTTAACACATGAATTTGCCACCTGCTTCATAGGAATCAAGCAGTGACTGAGATTTACCCTCAGGAGCATTATGGTGTAAATCATGTGGCATTTTGCCCATGATTTCCACAGGAAGAATGAAGACGTTGAGGTATGCACAGCTCAAGCACCCTCAAACCTGTCCTCCACTCACCCTCTCCATGCCTATTGCATCTCCCCATCCTTGATACAACCTCTCACCTCCCGACAACTATTCCACTGCCGCTCCACATCACCCTGCCTCAACGCATTTTTCTCTCGCCACATCATCACACATACATTATGTAGTTCTATGGCTCTATAGAATTGTCTAAAGCACATACGTTATCATCCTACCACCTGGAACACTCATATTGGTAACAGAAGAAGATCTGCAGAGCCTCAAGGCACCAAGATTGACTCTCAAAAATCATGGGAACCATCTGAAACATTCATGGGTGTCAGGCCTCATCCTGATCCTGGTGAAGGTATTGATTGAAGATGGGGGCGACAATTGAGACCTCGTCTCACCCCATAAATGGAAAACATGTAGAGAGCAGTCGTAAAGGAAGAATGTCAATCCGAAGCTTCCATTATGGACATGTTTTCCTGTAAAGCACATAACTACTCCTAGCTCGCATCTAACATGAGAAGGCATGCACAGTCTGATAGAGAAGGTACTGACTGAAAACTTTGAATGCTAGGGGTCCGATCACATTCTTGGTGGTTGCATCATTTTTAGTATAATAGGTAGTTTTGATATTTTGTTAAGGTCGAATGGTTGAGCTACGCTCCCGGCTATTGTAATATTTTTATGAAGAACATTGATTCTCTAGTTATGTATTTTTTTTTGAGACATCTTGGTTAATCTAAGTCAAATTTCTTGCTCCATATTATTTGCCTTTGATATTGAGAGAGTTCATGATTGACTGATTCACATGGATTTTTGTGACTGTATTATGATGAATGTTTGATTATAGTGCTCTTATAATTTCTTTCAGTTTCTTTGAGATTTGAATTCAAGAGGATCTTCCGTTTAAGTTTTTCCTCCTTAGGTTGCTGGAAGACCTGATGTCCACAACAGACCTCTACACACTCCTCACCAAAGTCTTCCCTCTATTCACCCTTACTCCAACTTACTGATTGAAGTTGATTCCATACCTCAATTGCTTATGCATGCTAGTCTAGATTTTTGAGCTAGAAAATTATTATCATTGAGTCCTCTCCATTTGATCACCTAAAAATCATTTACATTTACTGTATAAAATGATGGGTATGGGGCTTACATTCTATGCAATCTGAGGGTGACTTCTAGTGCTATCATTCCTGGTGTCGTTGTCAGGAATGAATTGAAGACTTTTCCCTGGGATAGAATGAAAAAGAAGCTCTGATTCTGAAGGTGCATCAGATATCAGTACCATTGAAGATTGCAACTTGCACCTGGCGACTACACTGTTTCAGTTCTAGCTCCTAAAGGTAGACACACGAGGTCCTCTTCACTGCTACCTCTAGAAATGTCTGAAGCTGACCCAGAGGAATTTATTAGAAAGGGAAAGACTGCTCAAAAAGGTACCTCCACTAATGTACAATGTTTTTATGATAATTTGCATAATTCCTCTTTACAAACTCCAGTGATTGTTTTTGATTATCCTATTATACAAACTGTTGGAGTTTCAAGAAATTTAAGTTTTGGGAGTTTTCTTGCCGATTCTCCCCTCCTATTCTTGGTTTGGAAGGAGAGAGCTTTGACACCCCTTTCTCCCCTGAAGTTGTGAAGTGGAAGGAGAGAGATTTGACCTTAGAAGACTTTCCTACTCCAGACTTTACTACTCCTCCTCGTATTAGAGTTGTTGCAGTTACAGAAGGGGAAACCTCTGTTACCTATATCCCCTCATCGTTATCTCCTAATGCTCATCCTTTTCCTTTTTCTCCCAGAAGCACAACCCCAGTCTCCCCTGTCCAAACTCCATCTCCTCCTGGTTCTCCTCCAATTCATGTCCAAATGGCAGGTGCTAATCCTCCTAGGAACAGGATGGATGAAATATTGGCTGCTAGATATGCCCCTCTGGTTTTACCTAAGCCTATGAATTCTCTCCCAGCCACAGACTACCTTAAGTACATGCCCCATTTCACATGGGAGGGAGATGTGATAGCAGAAGAGGACCTTGCATCCTTTTATAGATTTGCAAAGATTCAGGTCATCGAAAATGAAGATGTGTGGATGAGAGTTTTTGTACAAAGCCTTGATGGTGATGCCAAGGAATGGTTTAAGGACTTTCCTCCAAGATCTATTGATGGGATTTATGCTCTGGATGATTGATTCTTAAGACATCGAGTGAATAAAAAAGATCTCCTTTATTATATTATAGAATTCGGGTCACTTAAGAGAGAAGAGGGGGAATATGTTTCAAACTTCTCAAAGAGGTTTAATAAGATGTATAAAAATATTCCCATTGAAATTAAACCTATAGAAACCTCTGCCAAGATGACTTATGCTAATGCTTTCGACCCTGATTTTTACCTCATGTTGAGAGAAATAAGAGCTACCTCCTTGGCTCATATGCAAGATGCAACCCTTGAAGTAGAATCCAATATATTGGCATCTGGAAAACTTAGGAGTAAAGATGATAGAGACAGAGGAAAAGGTAGGTCTAAAACTATGACTTCTAGTTCCTCTTCTTCCCCCCCTCAAATGGCTGAAGTGACCAAGCTACTAAAATCACTTTCTTCTAGAATGAAAAAGATCAAATTAGAAGGAAAGAAGAGCTATAGGAATTCCCAAAATACTGAGAATAGGGGTAGTTTCAAAATACCAACTAATTCCCCTTAGATCATCCAAACAAATCAGAGAAACAGGGACAGAGATGATCATAAAATCCAAACTCCTCTAAAAAATAACCTAGTTACTGATGAAAATGAAGAGGAAGAAGATATCGATCCTGAGATCCCTTGCCTTAGAGATACCTCTTTGTCCCCTCATTTAACTCATTCTTCATACAAAGAAGCCCTCATAAGTAATCAAATGAATTAGCTGAGCAAAGGAGAAAAGACCAGAAGCGATCCAAATAGATATAACCTCATATCCAAGAAGAAAGAAGCAAATCCTGACATTCCTAAATGACCTGCTAGAGCTAAGAAACTTGTTAGAGATATAGTGAGCAACAACAAAGAAAGGAAGGTACAAAGCCCCCCACCAGTGGTCAAAAGTCCTATCCTAGAGGTGAATGATATTTTGAAGCCTCCCTCCCCTTATAACTTTGAGTATAAGATTCAAAAGATTAGAATCCTTGTACCTCTATCAGAGTTAGTCAAGCATGAGGATTTCATAAGGTGCCTATCAAATATTTTTCAGCCCGAACCTGCATCTCACTCCACAGACTCAGTTAACCTCCAAGATGAAAGGCCAGCTGTCATATTAGGGCCTTTGGTAAAAGATAAAGATGACTCCTCCCCTCCTTTCTACACCTCATTGAACATCCATGATAAGGTGTTGCATAACTTCTTGATGGATTTAAGGGCATCTCACAATATTAAGCCTAAAATTGTCATAGAAGAGCTTGGGTTGGAGGTTACAAAATCCTACCATGACCTATATTCTTTCGACTCCAGAAAGGTAAAGTACCTTGGGGTTATCAAAGACCTATCCATTTCTGTGTTCCAGCTGCCAATGAAGAGCATGGTCATGGATATCGTAGTGGTTGATGTTCCCCCTAAGTTTGGGATGCTCCTATCTAGATCTTAGATAAAGAGACTAGGGGGAACCTTGCTGATAGAACTTTCATACGCTACCATTCCTGTATTTGGGGGTGAACAAAGGATACTCTACAGGGAAGTGTGGCTCGTGTACATCATCAGTGATGAAGCAAACCCCACCAACCATCCTATTTTTTTTATTTTGACACTGATTTGGGATCCATCATATTGCAATTGACTAATACTCCTGAACCTCCTCTTGAAATCAGAAAACAATCCATTGTTTTTTGTGAAATCCCTCCTCCAACTACCCCTATTTGGAAGATGTTCTTTGATGGAGCCTCGTCTAAGGAAGGTGTCGGTGATGGAGTAGTATTTGTTTCACCATGTCAAGAGACCATACCCTTGTCCTACAAGTTAGAATTTTAAGCTACCGACAATGTGGCAGAGTATGAAGCTTGTGTTTTAGGTTTAAGGGCTGAAAAGGACATGGGGATAGAAGAGCTATTAGTATTTGGAGATGCAGAGCTAATTGTTCATCGGATCAGAAGTATTTACCAAGCCAATAATCCTAGGCTTAGAGCTTACAGAAAAGAAGTGTGGGACCTAGTTGAAATTTTTTTTTTGGCTTTCAATATTTCATTTATTCCAAGAGAGGAGAACACCATGGTTGATTCTTTGGTTGTTTCAACAATCCATTTCCGAGTCCAACTACCACCTAAAATCAAGTATGATGTAGAGGTGAAATATAGACCCTCTATACCTGACAATTTCAAGCATTGGAAGGTGTTTGAGAGTGATCTTGAGATCAAAAAATTTATTGAGTCCGTTGATGAGTTATCTGCATTACATATTGATCAAGATCATGATTCTAAAAGTAATCCTCATGCTGATGTATTTTTAAATAAAATTGCTAATCACCATATTGTTCATCTGCCTACCAACCACATTCCAAAGGGACTAGTTCCTTTGGAAATATTGTTTGATGGGAATGATGTAGCAATAAATTTTAAAGGATCAACTGATGATGTTGATGTATTTGAGTGTAATATTGGTACAGAGAAGGACCTAAAAATTGTCAAATTGTCAAGCAGCTTGTCAAGAGAACAAAGAGATGAATACACTGAGTTGTTAAAAGAATTTGCTGATGTGTTTGCCTGGACATATGAAGACCTCAGAACATATGACACAAGTATCATCAAGGATAAGATCCCACTGAACGAGGAAGCCAAACCATTTAGGCAGAAATTGAGACAAATAAATCCTATGGTACTTCCTATTATGGAGAAAGAGGTAAAAAAGATTTTGGATGCCCAGATTATCATTCCTTTGATATTTTATGAGTGGGTGGCCAACTTGGTCCTAGTGAGAAAGAAGAATGGAGAAATCATACTTTGTGTTGATTTTTGAAATCTGAACAGAAGCTCTAAGAAAGATAATTGCCCCTTGCCAAAGATGGAACACATATTACAGAGGGTGATGGGTGCATCTAGGATGTATTTGATTGATGGATTCTCTGGCTACAATCAAGTCTTTGTCTTACCTGAAGACAGAGAGAAGACAACCTTCACCACTCCTTCAGGTACATTCATGTATGCTAAGATTCCCTTTGGATTGATTAATGCAGCAGAAACCTTTCAGTGAGCCACAAACATAGATTTTATTGGAGACAAGGAAAAGTTTGTAGTCATTTATTTGGATGACATAACAATGTTCTCACAATATAATAAAGAAAATTGTGATCATCTGAAAAAAAGTCTTCTTGAAGTGTAGAAGATTTGGCCTCTCTCTAAATCCAAGAAAATCATTATTTTCCATGAAAGAAGGGAAATTATTGGGGCACATCATGTCAGTTGAGGGAGTAAGGATTGATTCAAGCAGGGTAGAGGCTATCCAAACTTTGTCACTCCCTAGATCCAAGAAATAAGTTCAGTCTTTCTTGGGGAAAATTAATTTTCTGAGTCAAATTTTGCTAAGTTGGTGAAGTTTATCACAACCATGTTGAGGAAAGGAAATGAAATAAAATGGAATTATGAATCTCGTAACTCTTTTGACCAAATAAAGAAGACCTTGACTGAATAACATGTGCTCATCAGTCCTAACTACTCCAAGGAGTTTATGATTTTCTCTTTTTCTTCATTTGACACAATAACAACTATTTTATTGTAGAAAAATGTCGAAGGGTTAGAGAAACCCATTTCCTTTTTCAGTAGGGCACTGAGAGATGCTGAAATAAAGTATGGCATCACGGAAAAGTAGGCCTATTCTTTGGTTAAATCTCTCAAAGATTTCAGATTTTATGTGCTACATTCAAAGGTCATTGCATATGTCTCTTCAGCCTCTATGAAGGAGATCCTCATTCAGCCTGACATAGATGAAAGAAGGAGGTGGTGGTTTTCCAAAATCCTTGAATTTGATCTTGAAATAAAGCCTACCAAATTTGTTAAAGGTCAAGGTTTAGCTAGGTTGCTGGTTGAATCTAAGTATAAATCCTTGGGGGTCAATTTCATCAACAGTTGTTCAGAGAATCAATAAGCTCAGTTCTCTGATGAAGATCCTAAAGTCACACCCCCATTGGCAGGATGTACTTGGTACAAAGACATTATAATTTTCCTACAGAAGTTACAACCTCTTGATGGCATGGGAAAGAGCAAGGTAAGAGCGTTGAAGCTGAAATCAATTAAATATTGTCTGATTGAACAAGTTTTATATTGGAAAGACCCTTTAGGAGTGCTTTTGAGATGTCTAGACCCACAGGAAGCTCAAAATATTATGTATGATTTTCATGACAGTTTATGTGGGGGGCATCACTTCTGGAGAACCACAACCTACAGGATTCTCAGGGATGGGTATTTTTGGCCTAGTCTCTTCACTCATGTCTGTGCAAAGATCAAGTCTTGTGTCAAGTGTAAAAAATTCTCTAGAAAGCAACAGCTCAAAACTTTCTCGTTAAATCCTGTGGTAGCTTTGTAAGTTTTAAACCTATGAAGTAAAGAAATTCATATAGATTCTTAAGCAAAACATAATTTAATCAATGGCTCATACACAGAGTACACAAAGATTTTATACCGGAAACCCTCAATTGAGAAAACCTTTCTTATATTCATTATCGAATTTCACCATTCACCATACAATATATACAATGTTTTTAGTTATTTCGTAGATACCAAAACCCTAATCCCTTAATCCGAGATTAATTTAGTAAACCACTAAAAATAGAAAAATCCATTAAAAATAGCAAAAACCGCCCAAAATTTTTTTTTGGGGCGCTGCGCGTAACCAGGGGGGGCATACCTTCCCCCCCATGGGACCTCCCTAAGAAAGTGTCCGGTGCACACAACACAAGGAGCACTACTAGAGGGATCGTCAGATGCAGTTGTCGAACCTGACACATCCACACACACACATGCAAAGAATATAACACATACCCAACATTCTCCCACTTGTTGTTTTCTTTGCATCCAAGGGTCCAAGGGATTATATAGTCAACAATCTAGGGAAGCAATGTCCATTGTTACTCTACACCAGGAGAACTTTTATGTGCTCACGAATTTTGTCAATGAATCTGCAACATTCTTCAAAGTGTCAACCTTTTCCAACAACACCTTCTTTTCCTCAACCATGTCTCTCACAAAGTGATATTGAACATCAATATGCTTTGTCTTTAAATGATAAACTGGGTTCTTTGCCAGGAAGATTGCACTCTGACTGTCACAATCTAATCTCACTGCTTATTGTACCAACCCAATACCTGAACACAATCTTTGTAACCATACTGCTTCCTTGCTTGCATGAGTGGCTACCATGTATTCAGCTTCTGTAGTTGAGAGTGCCACTACAGCCTGTCTTTTGCTCATCCAACTGATTTCTCCTTCAAAAGGGTTAAACACATACCCACTTGTAGATATTTTGCGATCCAGATCTCCAGCCTAGTCTGCATCAACAAAGCCATGTATATCCACCACTCTGTCCAATCCTGGTCTTCCTTGGTAGCACAATCCATAACTAGTAGTTCCACGAAGATACCTGAAGATCCTCTTGTTACACATTATTTTGGTCACCCTAATGATGATTACATAAACGTGTGTTCAGGTTCCTAATATAATCTTTTGCCTGAGAAAAACAACCGCTTTCCACCCTTGCAAGATGCATTTTTGAAAGGCCGCCGTGAGAAACTCCCTTTACACAGTGTGGAAATCCATAATTTCTGCATGTTGTACTATAGCCAGTCCGTGGGATTTCCATAGGCTGATATATAGGCAAGTCGTGGCGGTGCTTTAAAACTAAAGGAGGAAAGAACTTCTAGCAGCTTCTAGAAGTGGAATCTTCTGGAAATATGAAGTGGCGTCCGTTTGGTTACGATCCTACTAACTTCTCTGATTTGATGGGATCATCCCTCATCTCTTTAACCACTTTAGCTTCTCCTATATAATGATAGGCTTCTCGTGGAAAAGGTTAGAGGTACAAGCATAAAGAAGCGTAGAGATTGAGGAAAGAATAGGTTAAAGACTGTGTGAAGAATCCTATTTAGACTGATACTTGAGGTCTCCATTCATCCATCAGGCTTTTGAGAGAAATCTTCATGCAAACATCAGAGCAAATATATGTGTGTGTCTGAATGAAGGGCCACTGAAAGGGAACTTGTGACATCAAGGCGATTTGGTTGTATCTTCTACCTTTCATTAATATAATACGGTGGCATGTCTCTTTCCCATAAAATGATCGATATTTTATTACATGATTCCTTGATCACATGTTTAGCTTGTCATTGGATTTCATTATTGTTGCTTTCACATTAGTTGATTTGTGTTATTACAGATATGATTTCACAGGAGCATTGGTGTAAAGCAGGATCAACAAAGACATAAGGAACCGATTCATAAAGTATGTTATCTATTCCTCTTTTCGTAATTAAATTCAATGATCATAATATAGGGAAAGTTTATTGTTCTGTCTTGTTTTGTTCTAGATCCAGGTGGATCTAGGGGGATTAGTTCATGTTCGCATCTACCGATTTACCTGTTAACAAAATTGGCGACTCCGCTGGGGAGTTACAACTTGATTGTGGTTTTTCATTGGCCATTTGCTTATAACCTATCTTTTACATTCTATTTCAGTCTCTAAGTCTGTGGGAGATCCAATTAGACTCACTGGGTTTAAAATTTTCCTGAGACCCTTTGTCTTTTTTCCAAAATTTTCTATTTTATGAAATGCGTCTGCACTACACCCTATTGGTAGCCCACGAAAACCTTCCATTTCCGCACCCTAGTGGTTTGTTTCAGTGTGGGATTTCCGCGACCTGCATGACTATTGGCCTGCGAAAATCACTCATTTCTTCATTGCATTATACTGTTTGCCCGCGGCGGCGTTTGAAAACATTTTTGGAATGGGTCTTGACCTCTACTATTGCCCAGTTTATGTTTTAGTTAGCTGGACAAAGTTTTTTTATACCAGTTCTTGACTGCTTCTGATTGTTTCAACTTGATCTTGATCGATTTTGGAGATCAAACACCTCTCTTTTGATCTTTTTTCGATCTTTGTTTTGGTCAACAAGGATATAATCTATGGATTTGAGTCAGAATGCTTGCTTGATCAAAGCTCTTATTTTGGGTTTGAATTTGTAAGTTGATTGCATCTTCTGGATGGCTTAATGATCAGAAAAACATTTCTTGTTCGCATTTGAAGAAACCTTTTCTTTTCATTTTGTCTTTTTATCTTCATTGAAAGATTGATTTGGGTGCTTGTTGAGTGTTTTATTTTCATTGGTTGCTTACCCTTTCTTAGTTCCATCCCTATTTTCGGTTTCTAATTTTATTTTTTTTCTTTTCAGTCTTGTAAGCAATCATTTATTCGGAAAATATTGGCGTTTGAAATATTGAAAGAGAACGAATAGTGCAATTACATTGTTAATGATTGTTTGGTACTACACTTAAAAAGGGAATAGTACATTGTAGTTTGCATTGTTCTAGAAAACTTATTTTTCCCTGTTGTAGATAGAATTCATCGAATGAAAGTTTGTATCATTCATTTCTATTTACGCATTGTTGGGTCAAAGTCTTACACAACATTGGTTTCATTCTCGTCTCCCTCTTGAGTAACAACAACCTTCCATAATATTGTGAAACTTTAAAATTCAACTAGTAACATTTTCTAGGGCTCTTTTACACCAACATTAGCTAGGATATAGATTTGGAATAGGTAGCGAGACATATTCTCCAAAGAACAAAACACACAATAGTATCTTGTGATAGGAAGAGTCAAATTCCATTCACAACATTTTGTCCCGGGAAGCCCTTCTCACACAAGGGTCAAACCTGAGGTCGCATTGAGATTGACAGAGTTACTCACCCTGCTTTGTTGATCTCAGTGTAGAGATTGCACGTATTACAGGGGTCGCTTGAAGGTATACCCACAATGATGAGTGAAAGCCTCTCAAGTTGATTTTAGGCTAGATACCCTGCCCTTGCGTGTGGATCGAACTGTCAATTGTTTCCCCATGCATCATTATTATTTGTGGTAACTTTAGTAGCCTATCTTCTTAGAGTCTTACACAAGGTGATTGTGGAGGGGTAAGTCTTCACAGTACCTGGAATCGACATTGGCCAGACTCACTCAGGCTCCTTGGAGGGTATACCTACGATTATGTGTGGTATCTTGCACTAGGGTGTAAGTCCGTTAAGCAGGTCATCAACATAACTTTTCCACCCTAGCCCAACCCCTTCTTGTCTCGACATTGGATTTCATCACCAACTAGTGACTTTGGAATAGGAAGGTCTTGTTTGCTTGGTTTTTTGATTCCTAGATTTTACTAGCACGTGTTGTTTGTTTCCATAAGTTGGCCATTGAGTTTCTTATATAAAATATTTAGCTCCGCCAACATTGATCCTCCACACCACTCACGTAGAATGCAAGGACTACCCCCAGAATATCTGGGAGGTTCTCAACCCTTATCTACCAACCCACTGGAGGACTCTCCTCAATAGAGTGAGGTCCAAGACACCGCCACTCCACGAGTGGGAGGCTCTAATTCTCTAGATGCTTCTTGAATTCCTCACGGTTCTAAGAGACGTATTCTTCGGGTAAATTCTTCCATAGATATTATTGTTGAAACTTCTGGACTACCAACTGGACCGTTCATAGCCCCTGAAGGTCAGGATACTTTTTGGTCTCCTCACATTCTGAGATGGGATCTTTTCAGCCTCGGCACAAGTGTCGATATCTTCGTCGAGTACGAGCTTCCTAAAACATCTGATATAGAATGTACTCTCATTACAACTACTTATCTGTTCGGTGGTTCCAACACCCCGTCAGAGGATCCCAACTCGACCATCCCCCTTCAAACACCCCATTCTACAATGGTCCCAAATACTATGACTATTCCCACCAGGAATATGGTGGCTATCCAAGCCCCCATTGGCACGCATCTTTCGCCTAGATTCACCCCAACACTTCCCCCCAGATATCATGCATTGAATGCTTCTATTCCTATTCCTACCCAAGTCCCATCCGAAATTCCTGGAGTTTCCACTCCTTCTAGGCACAATCTTGTTCTTGGTTTTATTCTGACACTTCCTCGACCCCCTTCCAGAGGGTCTCTTCCATCCCCTATCAGAGGAACTGACCCTAGTGGCGCCACCCAGTCTTTCACACCTAATTACCAGATTCCTATTGGTGGACAATTTCACCCTGGAGGCCAAACACAATCCCCTTTTGGAGGTCAAATCCCAATTGGGATGAAACCCCCAATTGGATGGCAATCCCCACCTACCCAACCCTATGGACAGAACATACCTGCAACCTTGGCCCAGTATTGGAAATATCTTACCCAAAATAACCCTCAACCGACTGGGGGGAAACAACCTCAAGCTAGCTCTTTCATACCCCCTAGTACAGGCCAACCATATCTAGGTCCGTCCAATCCCATTTGGGGCTCGAATGCTCGACCCAATGTCCTTGTTCAAGGGAACAACCCTAACCAATACAACCCTATAGGTTACATGCCTCTGCACCAACAACCGAATATGCCCGGATATTCACATTATATGCAAACTGCTTACGGTCCTACTAGTATACCTATGGGATTTCCCCCCCAAAGTCATTAGTACCCCCACGTGAATAGACAATTACCCTTCTTAGCCACCCTGGACCTCCCTGATCTGTCTAGAATTTTAAATGATCCTATCAATCACTCTCCTCAATGGCCCGTAATACCAGCCAAACTACCATCTGACATTCCTAAGTTCAATGGTAAACCGAGAGAGGACCTGAAAAATCATGTAATGACTTTCCACCTTTGGTGTTCATCCAAATCTTTGATGGATGATTCTATTCAATTATGTCTTTTTCAGCGAACTCTCACAGGTTCAGCCACGAAGTGGTATATAGAATTTCCACGAGGATTCTTCACTGACTTTAGCACCCTCACCATGGATTTCCTCACCCACTACCAATTACCAATCCCTTATGAAACAGGAACCGAAATTTTGAGTTATTTCAAGAAAACCAAAGCCACTCATATCTCTGATCACATTCATGAGTGGAGACGGAGACGATGTCTAATCAAACTCGAGCTTCCCGATCAGTTATTGGCAGAGTGGTTCACGAAATCATTCATGAATGACATCGCTCGTGATATCGCCATGGGTGGAGTTGTCACAAAAGAATAGGCAATCAATCATGCTCAATATCTCGACCTCGTTTACTCACAAACAAGGACCCTTTACGATTTACTCCCTGATGCACCTTGTCCTTCTACTACCGCTACTTCAACTACTCATGTTTCTTCTCATGCAGCTGACGGTGTGATTGGCACTTTTCATGCTCAACCCCACTCCGCACAAGCCTCTACCACCAATCCCAAGTCTGTTGCTTCTAATGTTCAACATGCTCTGTCTCCTACTCCTCCCGCCGGCAAGACTTCTGAGGTGAACTCTGTTCAATCTACCCATGTTGGAAAGCATAAATCCAAAAAAGGGAAGGGTAAGAATAAGGAGGATAAAAATAATCCGCAATCTGAGAAAACCAAAACACAACCTATTAACAATAAGGATAAGCATGAACCCCGATACTCTTGTCTTATTTTTGGTGATGATCACTACACTAAGGATTCTCCAAGACGGGTTGAGGTTACTAAGTTCCTTCAAGGGACCCCAAAACTGCCTATGCCGACCATTTGTTGCAACCCTTCCCTTCTCAACAGCAGGCCCAATTGGTCATTCATGACCAACCTTCCCCCTCCACTACTTCCTATGTCCTAATGTGTACTAGTGATTCAAAGAAGAATGACATCACACTTACCACTCGAGCCAAAGATTATTCTTGCTCCAAGGATAAAGTTGACGAAATACCACCTTCGTTGGTTCAACCATCTCCCTCGGCTCCACCTACCAACAATCCTCTTCATCTCGAATGACTGACCCTAGATAAAACTCTTTTCCCTCCCCCAAAGGGTGTTGTTCGAAAGTCTTCTTTCAATACGCATGTGCGTGCTTCCCATAACTACAATATTGTAGAGGATCTGGCCCAAGCACCATCCGCAATGTCATCCCTCGAAGTCCTTCAGAGTTGTCCTACACAACAGAAGACACTATTTAAATTTATTGGTGGAATTGATCCTGCAGATATGAATTTAATAATTTTTGACTTGGAAGATCACTTTCCAAGGCTGCCCCCTCATCTCACATTTCAAATACAAGTTGTTGTCATTGAAAAGAAAATTTGTAGAACAATTATCGATGAGGGTGCCTCAACGTGTGTCATGTTCATCGCTTGTTGGAAAGCCATCGACTCTCCTCCCTTAACTGAATCACACAACACGCTCAAATCCTTTAATGGTTCTGGATTTAAACCTTATAGTGTCCTTCCCTTGTTTCCCATCACATTAGAAGGAAAATCAGTGAGTGTAGAAGTTGAGGTCTTTGACACACCTCTCGATTACAACCTTTTACTTGGCCACAACTGGATTGATTCCATGCGTGCAGTCGTGTCCACTCTTTTCCGTGTCATACGTTTTCCACACCAAGGAAAGGTATTAATAGTAGACCAACTGTCCTTCTTTAACTCGGATACATGTACCAGCAATGCCCCTTTCATTGCAAAGACCCCACCTGGGTATGAGAATGTCGGTGTGAGTCTACTAAAAGATTCCACTCTAATGGGTACTTTCCCCATCCCACCACCCGATGATCCACCTCCTTTGGTTTCCTCAATTAACATGATATCCATCTTCGTCCGCGAAACTCCTGTGTCTTCTGACCTATGGGTAGTAGCCACACTCGATGATTGTCTTCGCTACGACAACTAGATGCCCTTGAGTCCGGTTGAATCCGCTTACCAAGCCATTCAATCAGCATCCCCCTCTACCCCCTCTCTTGGTGATTCATCTCCTGATCCTTTTCACGTGATTTTTCCCACAGATGAGATGATTATGTCAGCTATGTCCATGGAGGACACTCCCTGAGATGATGGGAATCATCATTCCATTCTCTTCCTAGAAAAACACACCCTCGAGAGTTACCAACAGATTTCAACTCTGTCGACCGTTATCGTTATTACTTCGATTCCTGACTCCACACACGATGTGTTATACGAAGGGAACTTAAGCAACATTTCACCCACCACCCCCCTCGACATCTCTATCAAACCTGGAGTTATTGAGAATGTGCACATCAGAGCTTCGTATTCCACTGATAAAGTTTCCACATATAAATCTCTTTTTCAATAATTTTGTGATGTCTTCTCCTGGAGATATGAAGAGATGCTTGGTATTGACCCCAATATTGTTGTACACAAAATCAAGACATACCTGGGCGCTAAACCCATCCAACAAAGACTTCGACTGGTCCACCCTCGTAAAGCAGCTGCTATCAAGCTTGAAGTCGAAAAACTTCTTAAAGTTGGCTTTATTTATCCTGTGGCTTTAACTGATTGGGTATCCAATCTCATTCTGGTTAACAAGAAACAAGGTATAATCTGTGTCTGTGTTGATTATAGGGATATCAACAAAGCTTGTCCTAAAGAACACTTTCCCACCCCCTTCGTTGACCAAATCGCCGACGATTGTGCCGGAAGTGAAATCTTCTCTCTAATGGATGGCTTCTCTAGATATAATCAGATAAACATCTTACTCGTGGATCAACACAAAATCATTTTTATTTGTCCTTGGGGCACTTTTGCCTACTAGAAACTTCCCTTTGGTTTAAAGAACGTCGGTGCCATGTTTCAATGTGCTATGTCTTATGCTTTCCATGATATTAAGAACATTGTGCAACCATATTTAGATGACCTACCAACCCATTCCATGCATCATAGTGATCATCTGGCCCACCTCCGAGCCATTTTTATTCACTGTCGGTTCTATCGTATACGATTAAACCCACACAAATGTGTTTTTTGTGTGGAGTCCGGTCGACTTTTAGGATTTATTGTGTCACGTCAAGCGATCATGGTAGATCCTTTGAAGGTTGAGGCCATTCTCAATCTCCCTCCCCCTTCTTCACTTCGCCAGCCACAAAGTTTGCAAGGGAAGGAAAACTTTCTACGTCGTTTTATCCCAAACTACACTGAGTTAACGCTCGAATTTACTCGATTATTAAAGAAAGGCTATAAAATTGTCCAGGACACCACTGCCAACAAAGCCTTTAATGCTTTGAAATTGACTTTAACCCGTACCCCACTACTTTTCCCGCCTGATTATAGTCGAGATTATTTCCTTTATCTCGATGCTTCGAATTCGACCATCGCCATGGGTCTTGTCCAAGAGGACGATTCTCACGATGAACATGTTATTTATTATTTGAGTCGGAGTCTCATGACTACTGAAGCCAAGTATTTACATGTTGAAAAACTGGCATTGGAAGCTGTTCAAGCTGTCCAAAGTTTCTGGCACTCTATCCTTTTATGCAAGACCACCGTGATTTCCGATTGCAACCCCATGCAGTACATTCTTACCTGCCAGTTGCTAGGGGGAAAATACTCTAAATGGATTGTGATACTCCAAGATTTTGACTTAGAGTTTGAACATGCTAAGTCCAAGAAATCCCTAGTGTTTGTTGAATTGATATGTGACCTCCCCTGTTCTGAGACGGAAAATGTAGTCGAGGATTCATTACCTGATGAATCCCTTTTTCTGATCAATTCCGATGACCTTTGGTATGGATATATCATTATATATCTCCAGACTCAGACTTTCCAGCCCAATTTGTCTAGTACTCACAGTCGTCACATACGTTACCAAGCCCGTCAATATATTGTCCTCGATGATATTCTTTATCGCCGTGGAGTTGACTCTGTTTTTCGACGATGTCTCACTTATTATGAGTCTGAGAAAGATTTGAATGAATGCCATTATGGAGCATGTGGTGGTCACATGTCTGAGTATGCTACTGCCCAAAATATCTTACGAGATGGGTATTTTTGGCCTTCCCTATTCAAAGATTGTATTATTGTCATCCAAAAATGCCACACTTGCCAAACATACAATAACAAAATAAGATCTCACCCCACTCCCTTACATCCTAAAGTTTTCATTGTACCCTTCGCTAAATGGGGCATCAATTTCATGACATGTAACCCTCACTCGGCTGGGGGGCATGGGTACATTATTGTAGCCATAGATTATTTCACAAAGTGGGCCGAGGCGATGCCTACATTCGACAACATAGGTAAAATTGTATCCCTATTCATCTTCAATCAAATTATTACACGATTTGGAATCCCACAGGCTATCGTCACCGATCATGGTAGCCACTTTCAAAACTTTATGATGTCTGAGCTTACGGAAAAGTTGGGTCTTCGACATGAAAACTCACCCCCCTACTATCCACAGGCCAACGACCAAGTCGAAGCAATACACACAATACTTATTACCATGCTTCGAAGGATTATCGAAATTCACAAAATGAGTTGGCACATGATGTTGTTCTCATCATTGTGGGCCTATCGAACATCCATGAAGTCAGCCACGAGTTTTACACCTTTCCAATTAGTGTACGGTTTAGAAGTTGTTCTACCGATTGAATGTGAAATTCCATCATTAAAACTAGTCGTACAACTTCTCCCAAACACCTCTGCTAAGGAAGAACGTTTATTGTATCTTAAACAATTGGACGAAACCCATCGCGATGCTACCCTATTTATTGAAACCTAGAATAAACACGTAAAATCCCAATATGACAAACATGTCAAGCCACGCGTGTTTTCTTAAGGTGATCTAGTTCTCCTCTATGACTAAGATCATGATTTGCTAGGAGCTAGAAAATTTGAGGCTATGTGGTGAGGCCCTTATATTGTTAAGAGAGTGTTGGAGAAGGGAGCATACGAGTTAGTAGATTACGATGGCACTCCTTTGAGTGAACCTAGAAATGGGATTTACTTGAAGAAGTACTACACTTAGCCTATCTCTGCTTAAGCACTTGTATTTTCACTGTATCATACTCTTGTGTGTGACTTTAGTGTGTTTCTGGTTTCTGACTTTTACCCCTGGCGACTTACCCTATATTGTGTTTGGTCTCCATATGTCAGTGTTTTTTCTACCTCATATTGGCTTCACCAATGGTGCTAGTCGTAGTACCCAGAATTTAGCCTCTGCTACTTGGGCAATCTATGCACCCTCAAACGAACTTGTTTGTCTACAAGGTGTTTGTCTCGATCGAAAAACCAATAATATCACAGAGTATAGCCCGGTCATCAAATTATTGACTAGTGCTATTTTGCTTGGGATTTGTCGCTTCATTATACAACTTGATTCGAAGCTAGTAGTACTACAACTAAACAATGTTTATACTATCCGAAGCCCTACTCTATTATGGGTATATTTACGAATCCACCTCTTGGAACGTCATTTTGATTATATTGAATATCAACACATTCCTAGATGTCTAAATACATTAACTGACGCTCTAGCTAATTATGTGTCAGGTAGACATTTGAGACATTTGTAATTCCAATCACATTTCAAATATTGTACAAAAATCAAAGTAAACCGGTAAAAGCCTCATGTATATATATATAATGATATAATGTTTACAAAAATAGTTTTTCATTCGAAGATCAAAATATCAAAATATAGAGCCCATGGCCCCTACAAAATGGCCTCATGGATGCCTCTCGCGATAGCATACTACTGCTCTCGCTACCCTACATAGTAACCGACTAAGAGAGTTGGATATGCCTACAGTATGGCGTTGATAAGGCCTCGGGATCTCCTCGATGGATATATCAGAGATGTCTTTCATCAAGCCTTCCAGGTTCTGCTCTATCGCATCATAATCCCCAGCATCCTGTCCAGCCACTACGTGTGCCTCTCCTCACCTCTGAATAGGAGAATACCCTGGGGGTCGATGTGGCCCTCCATCTGCATGATCGAATTTTTTTTATTAGTCTTTCGATTGGAAACACAAAAACATTAAATATTTTAAAAACTTATAAAAACATTGTAAAAACACAAATGCCTTTCTTACCTAGATCTCCCCACTGAGATCCCTCAGGGAGAACCAAATCTGGATCACCCCAAAAGTCTAGACCGGCATAAGCATACTCATCAATCATTAGGATTTGTGGTCCCAACCAATTGAAGAATGCATCATCATACTTCACAATCCAGCCCGCCACATGCCGTGTCATCAGATCATACCATCTTTTCATTCGTTGGTCTCTCAGGGCTGGTATTCCCCATTCCACTTGCAGGCGTAGGTGTGAAACTCTTTCGAGGAAGAAAGATACTAAAATAGACCCATAACTGAACTGTTTGAGGTCCCCATTCTTGCTTTTCGTGAGTTGAGTTTTCATGCTACGTAATAGACCATCATACCAATTGAATACTC
The DNA here is from genome assembly GCA_009831015.1 of Picea engelmannii. Lineage (NCBI taxonomy): Eukaryota > Viridiplantae > Streptophyta > Pinopsida > Pinales > Pinaceae > Picea > Picea engelmannii. Next base: position 248,694 of record ML782443.1, on the reverse strand, counting down.
GAGGCTCCAAGAATTCAATAGAATATTGGAATTAACTTTGGAGTTCCATGTGTGGCGAAGGACTCCCTGCCATTTGTGCAACAGTAAACAAGATGGTCCCAAGGGTCAAATCTCTCACACCTCGGATTTCTACTTTTCCTTTACGTCTTTCAAAACCAGGTTCACAATGCTCATGAATGTACTCACTCATGGGGAATCCACCACCTCGACCACCTATAAAAGTCACGCATGCCCCACGACATGACAACCCTGTCAAGAAATAAATATCCTCAATATCCAAAGAGAGGACAGGAACACCCACGTGGAACACTTGTTGTGAACCAGATATTCTAGTAATCTCCATTGTGCTCTCATGACCTGAACTTTGAATAATTTTAATAGACCACATCGCCGGAGTGCATTAATGGTCCCTAGATCATTTAAAGCCATAATATCATCTTCTTCATGCTCACACTCTCTCCATTCCAACATCTTTGCAAGTAAACACCTACATGGGAAACAGAGAAGATCTTTAGCACACCTTTTCAACATTTTTTTGGGATTTTTATTGAGTCAACGTTCACTTTTATTTTTAGTTTTCCGGTTGTCGCGACCAAACTTCAAATACTATGTGGAATTTTCGTGAGTGCACCTTAACACACCTGCAGAAATTTTTTATTTCCGCAGGGCCCGTTATAGGCCACTCATGACGGCCCCAACGCACAACTAACAATCCCAAATCATAAAAAAATCTTAATTTTTTACCATCAAAAACAAAAATTAATCCATTGAAAAGATAGAAGATGAGATTCTTACCTCTTTTACGCAATCCATTCATGGAACGATCCCCTGTAGCCTCCGCAATCCATCGCCGAAGTTGAGGTAAAAAACAAGGGTTTTGGGTAAGTTTTTGACAAAGTGAAAATAAAATTGTGAAAAAGACTTTTTGCTTCTATTTATTACTTTTTTTTATCATTTTTTCTAATATTTTGTTTTATATAAATACATTTTGGTCAAAAACCCATTAACTCTAAAGGTCTTGTAAGTGTTTTGTTCCTTGCAGGAAGAAATTCAGGACTTTGGACAGCGAATTATGGACAACTTTTATGATTTATTATATTTTTGTCGCATGTACAACTAATTTTTAAGGTTTTTAGAAAAACCTCGAGCATAGTATTTTTTCGTTCTCGAGCTCGAAAACCAATGAGAACGTAATCGAGTATACTTTTTTCATCTTTTTGTACTCATCATGGTAACATGAAAATAACGAAACCTATGGAGAATTCTTTAAGCTATTTTCATGCTCCATAAAAACGAAAATATTGTCAAGTGACCTTGTTCTTTTCATGCTCGTAAAATTATTTGAGGAAAATGTTTGATGGGCAATAGTTTATCACTTTTTTGGTCCTGTCGAACTATTCTACGAAAAAGGAAATGGGAGAGTTCTCTTTTAAGTATTTTTCCAGACTCTATAATCATGAAAAACCTTAGAGTTTTTTTATCTTTGGACTCGTTAAACAAACATCGATAGGCCCATACAGGACCAAACCACTCCTTCTTAGGGTTCGTTAAATGTACTCTGAGAGACTCATCTGAAAGATGAGCTTAAATTGACAAGTATATGTTATCCTCCTCAAGCTTGTGTAAAAATAAAGAGGTACTCGCCAGAAATGGTGGGGGGGAATTTGGGAAAGAAATGTGTCTCTGTATATGTATTAATGGCAGTAAGCGTCGCTCTTGAACATGACACCCCTCTTCATCATTTGAATATGGGTTGGGTAATCCATTTTTCTCTTGTCTAACCTTCTACAATTTCATATCTCGGGTCATCTTTGAGTCAATACTACCAAGATCATTGTTTTGTCATTCATATGTTCAAGAGAAGTTCAACCGAAACCTTCTTTCGAGTCGGCCATCTGTAATTGTCCATTCTTACCATGTCGGCCTTTCCTGTGTAAGTCCCAAGTCACATATGTATTTTTCTCTACCCTAAATCTGTTACTTATTTCATGTCATTGATGGGGGATACATCAAGGCCCTCTTGTGATGAGCCTTTTCCTGTCGACTTCAACTCATTATCCAGGAAAAAGGCTTAGAAATTTTTTAGTACCTTAGAGCCTACATGCCTCAATGGCAGGTTCTTTGCTTTCGACAGTGTATCTACATCATTGATCCCCAATCGAGATATTCTATCAAGTGTTTGGCTTCAATTCATTCATTCACACTTGTTGGATTGTACTGGGGTACCTTGGGAGTCATTGACATCAATGGTGATTTCCCTCGCACTTGTTAACAGTTTTCATTAATGACTCGTAATCAAGTGGTTTATATTCATGTTCAACTTCAAAATATGTAATCACGTGACTAGAATCGTACTAATAGACGATGGATTGAAGACCCTGGACTTCATCATTTTTGGTCTAGGTTGCGAAGGAGTATCTGTGATTTGTTTTGACACATAGTTCCACTTTGTATGTCTCGTGGCTATGTTCATACTTGAGTTTTTCATGCATGGATCCACAGTGTATTCCCAATGGCTATGAAGAATCTTGTTGACATGGATCCACATTGTATAATTGGTGGCCATGACCTACATTTATGATTTCAATCATTTACGGTATGGGCATGGGAATGCCTACTTCAGACATGATATGATATTGTACAGATGCTTGATTGTTTGCAGGTTCCTAATTGGTGCGCCCCTAGTTCTTGACACATACACGCTTATTTTACAAAGTATTTTGGCTATCTCGAGTTCCAGTCTCATACTTTGGGGGGGCATTCTCTTACACATTATTTTGGTCACCCTGATGATGATTACATAAAAGTGTGTTCAAGTTCCTAATATAATCTTTTTCTTGAGAAAAACAATATCTTTCCACCCTTGCAAGATGCATTTTTGAAAGGCCGCCATGAACAACTTCCTTTACACAGTGTAGAAATCCATAATTTTTGCATGTTGTAGTATAACCAATCTGCGGGATTTCTGCAGGTTGATATATAGGTAGGCCATGGAAACGCTTTGAAACTAAAGGAGGAAATAACTTCTAGCAACTTCTAGAAGTGGAATCTTCTGGAAATATGAAGTGGAATCCATGTGCTTACGATCCTACTGACTTCTCTAATTTGATGGGATCATCCCTCATCTCTTTAACCACTTTAGCTTCTCCTAAATAATGATAGGATTCTCATGGAAAAGGTTAGAGGTACAAGCATAAAGAAGCATAGAGATTCAGGAAAGAATAGGCTGAAGACTGTGTGAAGAATCCTATTTCGAGTGATACTTGAGGTCTCCATTCATCCATCAAGATTTTGAGAGAAATCTTCACGCAGACATCTGAGTAAATATATGTTTGTGTCAGAACAAAGGGCCACTGAAAGGGAACTTGCGACATCAAGTCGATTTGGTTGTATCTTCTACCTTTCATTAATATAATACCGTGGCATGTCTCTTTCCCATAAAATGATTGATATTTTATTACATGATTCCTTGATCACATGTCTAGGTTGTCATTGGATTTCATTATTGTTGCTTTCAAGTTAGTTGATTTGTGTTATTACAGATCTGATTGCACAGGAGCGTTGGCGTAAAGAAGGATCAACAAAGACATAAGGAAGCGATTCATAAGGTATGTTATCTATTCATCTTTTGTTAATTAAATTCAATGATCATAATATAGGGAAAGCGTATTGTTCCATCTTGTGTTTTTCTAGATCCAGGTGGATCTAGGGGGATTATTTCATGTCCGCATCTACCGATTTACCTGTTAACACCTCTTTACTATTGTCTAATGCTCCTTCCCTAGTTTTGACATATACCTGATCAAAACTCCCACTGCATGTGCAATGTCTGGTCTAGTACAAACCATTGTATACATCAAACTTCCAACTACACTGGCATACAAAACATGGGACATGTCCTCTTCTTCTTTCTATGTCTTGGGACAATAATCTGCAGATAACTTTACACCTACAGGAATAAGAACCTTGACCAATTTACTTCTATGAATATTAAACCTCTGCAATATCATCTCAACATATTTTCTCTGATTCAACCAGAGTTTCTTGTTTGCACGATCTCTTTTAATATCCATTCCCTGAATGAAGTTAAAAGCACCGAGATCCTTCATGTCAAATTTGGAGGATAACTGGGATTTCACCTCCTTGATAACATCCATGTTATTTCCTATCAACAACATGTCATCAACATACAACACTACATAAATGAAGTGATTACCAACCTGCTTGGAATATACATAGTGATCAGCCCTGCTTCTTACAAATCCCAATCCAAG
>ML782443.1:221528-244370 GCA_009831015.1 Picea engelmannii | reverse complement strand
TTCTTTCCCTTCACTACAAAGCCTTCTGGCTGCTTCATGTAGATTTCTTCTTCCAGATCCCCATGTAGGAATGTTGTCTTCACATCCATCTATTCCACTTCAAGATCAAAAGCAACAACAATAGATAAAATAAATCTAATAGAATTTAACCTAGCAACAGGAGAAAAAATCTCACCAAAGTCAATTCCCTCTACCTGGGAATAACCTTTTTCTACTAACCGAGCTTTGTATTTATCCACTTTACCTTGTGCATTAAAATTCTTCTTAAACAACCATTTGCTACCAACAAATTTTCTTCCAGCTGGAAACTCAACTATATCCCATGCCTCATTCTTATCCAAGGAATCCATTTCTTCAAACATGGCCTTCTTCCAGAGTTTACTATCCTCTGAATTCACTGCTTCCCTGACAGTTCTGGGATTATCATCAGTAATAGATAAAGAAAAATTGGAATGGAAATCAGGTGGACTATACCTTTCTGGTTTCCTTTTATCTCTCATTGATCTCCTCAATACTGGGGTATGGGGTTCTTCTTCTTCTTCTTCTTCTTCTTCTTCTTCTTCTTCTACTTCCTCTTCTTCAGATGATTCAGATTTTTCATCATCCAACTCAAGCTCTATTTTCTCAGGTTCGTCTTGTGTTGGTAGCAATTCCTGTTTGGACACATATTTTACCTCTCTGAAAACAACATCTCGACTGTAAACAGACTTCTTGGTTTATGGGTTCCAAAGCTTATAACCTTTCACACCATATTTATAACCAATAAAGATACACTTTTCAGCCTTTTTATCCAACTTACTCCTATTTTCCTTTGGAACATGTACATAAGCATCACAACCAAACACTCTAAGATGTTGAAGAGAGGGTTTCTTTCCAGACCATACCTCGTGTGGAGTTTTATCATCCAACGATGATGAAGGTGATCGATTGACCAGGTAACATGTTGTACCCACTGCCTCTGCCCAAAATTCTTGTCCTAACCCAGCACCGCTGAGCATGCTCCTTGCTTTTTCCATCAGTGTCTTGTTCATCCTTTCTGCAACTCCATTCTACTAAGGAGTGTATGGAGTAGTCTTCTTCCTTGCTATACCACACTTCTTACAGAATTCTTCAAATTCATTTCTGTAGAATTCTCCACCATTATCTGTTCTCAATACCTTTATTTTATTCTTTGTCTGATTTTCTACCAAAGCCTTAAACTCTTTAAATTTATCAAATACCTTAGATTTCTTTGTAAGAAAATAAATCCATGTGTTCCTTGAAAAATCATCTATGAATGAAACATAATACATAGATTTACCTAGGGATGGAATAGGAACAGGTCCAAACACATCACTGTGTATCAACTCTAAGATACCCTTTTCTCTTGCAGCACCAGATGGGAATCTGACTCGATTCTGTTTACCATATATGCAATGTTCACAAAAATCAAAATCCAGAGTGAAATTAGACATACCTTCAACCATGCCTTTACCGTGTAGTGTTGAAAGGACCTTTTCTCCAATATGCCCCAGTCTTTGATGCCACAGCATGGTCTTCTTTTCAAGGACGATATTGGTCTTGTATTCTTTATTTTTCTTCTCAAGGACAACATAATTATTACACCCATTAGTATAAGTTCTTCCCAACAACTTGTACAGAGTTCCACACCGAAATCCCCTCATCAACACCATTTCCCCTCATACCATCTTGCAAGTGTTCTTTCCAAATACATTATCCACTCCTGCATCATCCAACTTGCTTACATATATTAGGCTCCTAGCAAGTTTTGGAATGTGTAGAACCCCAAGGAGTGTTCTAATCCTTTCATATTTTAGCAACAACTTAACCCTTCCACGTCCCAAGATTTTTTTTGTCGATTCATCTCCTAGGAATACATCACCACAATCATATTTTTCATATTCAGAGAACCACTCCCTGTGAGAAGTCATATGATATGATGCACCTGAGTCTATCAACCATACATTGCAGTCTGCATGTGTATTTGTAGATGCTAGGTAAACATCACCTCCTTCTTCAATGGAGGTTTTTGCCTCTATGGAAAAGGTACTATCAAACCCCTGTGGTTTTTCAACCTTCTTAGACTTTCAATCTTTCTCATAATGCCATGTTTTACCACACTTCTAGAATTTCCTCAAAGATTTTCCTAGAGACTTAGATCTACCTGTAGATTTAGATCTCCCCCCTAAAGGCTTACCAAGATTCTTGTCTTGGGTATGATCTCTTACAAATAAATCATCTGTGTTATGACCATCCATGATTTTCCGCCTCATCTCTTCAGATAACAAGGATGAAACTACATCCTCATACTTCAATGTAGATTGAGTGGTACTATCAATTGCTACAACTAGATTATCCCAAGAGTCTGGCAAAGAACATAACAAAGTAATACACTTATCTTCTTCTGCAATCGTAATATTAATAGAGACAAGTTGACTTACCAAAGTATTAAAGGAATTTAGATGTTCTGTCACAGAATCTCCATCTTCCATCCTAAGATGATACAACTTCTTTTGAAGAAACAACTTGTTTACCAAGGACTTTGATTGATACAAATTCCCCAACTTATCCTATAGTTCCTTGGCTATAGACTCTTCTAAGACATTCAACAACATTGAGTCTACCAGGTAGAGTCAAATAGTACTCCTTGCTCTTCTGTCAAACTTCTCCCAATCTTCCTTTGACATACCAGTAGGTGGTGTACTGGTAGTTTGTGTATTGGTAGGTTGTGTACCAGTAACCTGTGTGCTAGTAGACGGTGTACTTGTAGTTTGTGTACCAGGATCCACAACGATCCATTGTTCTTTGTCTACAAGAAGTTCCTCCATCTTCAGCTTCCATAGCTCAAAGTTTTTACTGTTGAACTTCTCTATCTCGATTCTAGAAGAGATTTCCATTCCTCTTTCTGCACTCAAATCACAACTTCAAAAGCTCCCACTAAACCCAGGTTTATCACAGACCCAAGATAAACTTGATCTATCAAGACTGAGCCAAGCCCTCAACAACAAAGGCATCCCCCTGAAGCCTAAAATGAGCTTTGATACCACATGTAAGTTTTAAACCTGTGAAGTAAAGCAATGCATATAGATTCTTAAGAAAAACATAATTTAATCAATGGCTCATACACAAAGTACACAAAGATTTTATACCAGAAACCCTCAACCAGTAAAACCTTTCTTATATTCATTATCGAATTTCACCATTCACGTAGTTGTTGAACCTGACGTAGTTGTCGAACCTGACATGCCCACACACACACATTCAAAGAATATAACACATACCCAAAGCTTCAGGACCCTTTCAGGAATGGGGCCTAGATTTTATTGGGGAAATTCAACTTGCTTCAAGTGGTCAACATAGGTGGACCTTGACTGCCACAGACTAATTTACTAAGTGGATAGAGGCCATACCCACAAGAAATGTTTCCCACAAAGTAATCATTAGTTTTCTCAAGGAGATAATGGCAAGATTTATCTATCCAAACATAATCGTCACTGATAATTTTGCAGCTTTCAAGGTTGAACCATTGATTAAGTTTTGTGAATAGTTTAGAATCACATTGATTCACTCTACTCCTTACTATCCCCAAGGGAATGGATTGGTAGATTCCTCTAACAAGAGCCTTGTTAATATCATCAAAAGAATGTTAGAGGACAACAAGAAGGCATGGGACTCAAAGCTTAAATTTTCTTTATGGGCTAACATAGTGACAACAAAGAGAGCCCCTAGTGTCTCTCCTTTCCAACTTGTGTATGGAATTGAGGCCATTTTCCCTTCTCAGCTTGCCTTTCCTGTGGAAAAATTCTTCCAAGACTACCAAGGGGAACCTGATAATATGATCAAAAGAATACATCAACTGGTATAAGTGTAGCAGATGAGGGAGAAACTACTGGATAAAGCATATGATCATCAACGAAAGATCAAGTGGGCCTTTGACAAGAAGGTGAACAAAGAGGATTTCTAGCTGGGAGATCTAGTACTCAAGTGGGATGCACCTAAGAAAGATAAAGGCAAGAACAGTAAATTTGAGGCCTTGTGGATCGACCCCTTCAAAATTTCTGACGTTTTTTCAAATAACACTTACAAGTTGCAGGATTTGGAGGATGCTGAAGTTTTTGGTAGCCTTGTAAATGGGAATTTTTTTAAGAAGTGTTTTACTTAAGCCATGAGTGGTTTCCCATGTTATTGTAAATATCATTTTAATTTTAGTTTTGGTTTTTATAAGTGACTCCACAACCCAACACTAAGGCACTGAAACTGCAAAAGGAGTTCTTAGAGCCTCACAGGGAGGTCTCTATCCCCCATGGAGCCTATATGTTAACACATGAATTTTCCACCTTCTTCATAGGAATCAAGCAGTGAATGAGATTTACCCTCAGGATCATTATGGTGTAAATCATGTGGAATTATGCCCATGATTTCCACAGGAAGAATGAAGACATTGAGGTCTGAACAACTCAAGCACCCTCAAACCTGTCCTCCACTCACCCTCTCCCCGCATATCGCATCTCCCCGTCCTCGATACAACCTCTCACCTCCCGACACCTGTTCCACTGTCACTGTACATCAACCTGCCTCAATGCATTTTTCTCTCACTGCATCATCACACAGACATTCTGTAGTGCTATGGTGCTACGGAATTGTCTAAAGAGAATATGCTATCAGCCTACCACCTGCAGCACTCGTATTAGTCACAGAAGAAGATCTGCAGAGCCTCGGGGTGTCAGGATTGACTCTCAAAAGTTGTGGGAACTGTCTCAAGCATTCATGGGAGTCAGGACTCATCTTGATCCTAGTGAAGGTATTTATTGAAGATGGGGGCGGTAGTTGAGACCTCGTCTCACCCCATAAATGGAAAACATGCAGAGAGCAGTCGTAAAGGAAGACTATCAATCCGAAGCTTCCATTACGGTCAGATTTTCCTGTAAAGCACATAACTACGCCTGGCTTGCATATAACATGAGAAGGCCTGCACAGTCTGACATAGCATGCACTGACTGAAAACTTTGAATGCAAGGGGTCCGATCACATTCTTGGTGGTTGCAACATTTTTAGTATATATAGGCAGTTTTGATATTTTGTTAACGTCAAATGGTTGAGCTAGGCTCCCAGCTATTGTAATATTTTTATGAAGAACACTGGTTCTCTGGTTATGTATTTGTTTTTGAGACATCTTGGTTAATCCGAGTCATATTTCTTGCTCCATATTATTTTCCTTTGATACCGAGAGAGTTCATGATTGAATGATTCACATGGATTTTTGTGACTATATTATGATGAATGTTTGATTATAGTGTTGTTATAATTTCTTTCAGTTTCTTTGAGATTTGAATTCAAGAGGATCTTGTGTTTAAGTTTTTCCTCCTTAAGCTGCTGGAAGACTTGATGTCCACAACAAACCTCTACACTTTCCTCACCAAAGTATTCCCTCTATTTAGCCTTACTCCAACTTACTGACTGAAGTTGATTCCAAACCTCAATTGCTTATGCATGCTAATCCAGATTTTTGAGTTAGAACGTTATTATCATTGATTCCTCTCAATTTGATCACCTAAAACTCATTTACATTTACTATATAAACTGATGGGTACTGGGATTACCTTGTATGCAATCTGAGGGTGACTTTTAGTGATAACACATATTAAAAAACATTTAAATAAAAATAATAAAAATAAGCACTAGTAATTTTCTTAAGAAAATCCCTTTCCCCGCATCCCTCTCCCCCTCTTACCCTTCCATTATTTCTCTCAACCAAATCACCACTGAAAACTGGCAATATCCAACGATCTATAATGACACCCTACCCTTTTCAAAGGCCATGTGGTTGGGAGGCTCATGGGAGGGGGATATGGGGGGAAGAGGAGGGTAGGAGAGAACATATGGGGAAGAAGTGGGGGAAGGGAGATGAGAGATTTTTTTTTTAATTGTGTGTGTGTGTATGGTTAATGTCCATTGATGATCCAGGTGGATATCGGTGGCCACCCACCTTTTTCAGTAGGCTCAAAATAGTTTTCTGGCAATTTTGGAAATTTACTATTTTTAGCAGCATTTAACTTTCGAGGCCATTTTGAGGGCCCAAATGAAGTTTTTTAGAGATCTATGTTCTCAATGATAGACACGAAAATGAATCTCCTCGAAAATACCTTTCCAACGAGCTATCACACGCTTAAAATGGAGATTTTATGCAAAAGTTACGACCCTGGGAAGTTGATGTACTCACTTACCCAAACGGGGCCCACATGACTTTTGGCGCTTCATCTCCTAGGGTTAGGTTTTTGGATGTCTAGGGTTTTTGGAATTCCCACTTATTGTAAAAAGGCCTTCAGAGCCTCATTGTAATCATCTTCTTGAGAATGCGAGTAGTCGTCACATCTCTTCTCAGAGAAAAGATGCCACCATTCTAGCAAGTCTTTCACTCTGTATTTTTAAAGTTTATGTACATTTCTTTCATTAATAGAAATCGTGTATTACTATGTATTTGTGTTTATAGTTGCATCTCTGATACATTTCTGTTATATTATTGAATATATGTGATATCTCTGTGCATTTCTTTATTATATATCCGATCTCATTTCGTGTCGAAAATAATCCAGATCAGTGGTATCAGAGCAAGCTATTCTTGATCGGGTTTTTTCAGTGCATGTCCCTGACGAGGTTCGAGTATAGCAAGTGGGTCTCGAGTTTGTCTCTCTTAAATAAAATCTCTCTTGCACACGCAAGAAACCCTCAATGGTGGAAGAAAAGAAAAACGATGGAGCAGACGATCCTATAAATCTGTTTCTTGAGCAAGCTCTCACGCAACAAAGGGACGAAATGATGGAGAATTTTTTCCACATCCTTCAATGCCTGCCAATAGCATCAGGCGCATATTCAACAAGAGGCCACTTTAGAGGCACCTTGCCTTTCAAGGTATTAGTTAATTTTGATATTGTTGTATTTGAAGGACAGATAGATGCAGAAGCCCTAGAAAAATGGTTAACTCTGCTAGAAGGTTATTTCTTTGTTCACAATTTTTTCGACAAAGAAAAGATCACCATCGCACTCCTCAAAGCTCTCCCTCATGTCAAACATTGGTGGGAAACTTACTGGGAGAAAAGTTCCACAGAGGAGTCTGGAATATATGGGGTCGATCCCACTTGAGATTTTTTTGTGGATGTGGTAAAAGAACAATGTTACCCTATTGCCAACTATGAGGACCAGGGCTCTACACAGATACATCCAAACTAAAATGGATTTTCTGGACATCTCATCACTCGGTGCTGCTTATTGATATGCTATTAAATTTGGGCAGAAATTTAAGCACCAAAACAAACAGGAATTTGGGTATGCAAATCCGAAACAACCAAAGTATGACAAAGACGTCCCTAACAAACAATCTCCCGAAAACTAGTCCAAGACATAGGAAAAGAAGGGTCATGGGAAGACAAAGAAGGACATTGGAAAATGGTGTGATTTCCACAAAATCCCTTGGCACAACACCGATGAATGTTGCTCAAAACAGTCATTGGTGGCCGAGATCAAAGACAAGGAGCCAAACCCTGATTCAGAATCTAATTTTGAAAATACTGGTAAAGGACAGATCATTGAAACAGACCCCAATGCTATTGTCACGACCGCAACAATTCAACCTGGAGAGCCAACAGATCCTGAAGAGGGGGAGCACATTTTTCATTCACAGATGTGGGTGAAGGGGACCCCACTACAATTTATTGTTGATAGTAGAAGCCAGAAGAACCTCATCTCAGCAGAGGTCATCAAACAGTTGGGATTGTCGACAACACCACACCTACAACCATAAAACATTGGGTGGCTTCACCAAGGACGAGATCTTCGTGTCAGCCAGCAGTGTCGATTGTCATACGGTATCCATCCCTTCAAGGATGAGGTATTATGTGATGTTGCCCCACTGGAGGTCTATGATGTTCTCTTGGGCCAACTATATATGTGGAAGCGCCATGTTGTTTATAAGTCTCAACCCCGCAGTGTCATTGTTACTTTGGGGGGTCATCTCTATAGAATACCAGAGGTAGTTCCGACTATTTTTCCACCAAAAAAGTGCTGCAAGATAGTATCTCATACTACAAAATTCAGCTTCTTCACAATATGTTCAAAAGGGGAATAGAAGGACATTGGAACCACTACAAGCTCTCCCCAAGCACCTTCTATCCAATAGAAACAGGTCGAAAAGGTTGAATCAAACCACAAATATTCCTTCTACACACCGTCCTCTCATGTAGCCCGACTTTTTGAATAGCCTCAGCCTCAATAGATTCGTGACAGACTTCCACAAACTAAGCAGCACAACGTCTCTAGCAAGGCAAGCAGCTCACCAAGATGCAGATTTAGCAAACGCTTTTCCCTCTCCCACTGGAACTCAACGAAATGGAGACCATTACTTCCTAAGGAGGGAATATTGATCCAGGTGGATATCGGTGTCCACCCACCTTTTTCGGCAGACTCAAAACAGTTTTCTGGCAATTTTGATAATTTACTATTTTTAGCAGTTTTTAACTTCCGGGGCCATTTTGAGGGCCCAAATGAATTTTTTTAGATATCAATTTTCTCTATTATATCCCTCAAAATGAATCTCCTCAACGATACCTTTCCAACGAGCTATCACACGCCTAAAATGGAGATCGTATGTAAACGTTACGACCCCGGGAAGTTGATGTACTCACTTACCCAAACGGGGCCCACATGACTTTTGGCACTTTATCTCCTAAGGTTAGGTTTTTGGATGTCTAGGGTTTTTGGCATTCCTGATTATTGTAAAAATTCCTTTAGAGGCTCATTGTAATCATCTTCTTGCGAATGCAACTAGCCATCACATCTCTTCTCAGAGATAAGCTGCCACCATTCTAGCGAGTCTTTCACTCTATATTTTTACAGTATCTGTACATTTCTTTCATTAATATAAATTGTGTATTATTGTATATTTGTGTTTATGGTTGCATCTCTGATACATTTATGTTATATTATTGAATATCTGCAATATATCTGTGCATTTATTTATTATATCTTCGATCTCGTTTTGTGCCGAAAATAATCTGAATCAGTGGTATCAGAGCAGGTTGTTCTTGATCGTATTTTTTTTAGTGCATGTCCCTGACGAGGTCGAAGTATAGCAAGTTGGGTCTCGGTATTGTCTCTCTTGAAGACAATCTCTCTCGCACACTCAAGAAACCCTCAATGGCGGAAGAAAATAAAAATGACGGAGTAGACGATCCTATCAATATGTTTCTTAAGAAAGCTCTCACGCGACAAAGGGACGAAATGATGGAGAATTTTTCCCACATCCTTCAATGCCTGTTGATAGCATCAGGTGCATCTTCAACAAGCAGCCACTTTGGAGGCACCTCTCCTTTCAAGGTGCAAGTTAATTTTGATATTCCTGTATTTGAAGGACAGATAGATGCAGAAGCCCTAGAAAAATGGTTAACTTTGCTAGAAGGTTATTTCTCTGTTCACAATTTTTTCGACAAAGAAAAGATCCCCTTCTCACTCCTCAAAGCTCTCCCTCATTTCAAACATTGGTGGGAAACTCACTAGGAGAAAAGTTCCACAGAGGAGTCTGGAATATATGGGGTCAATCCCACTTGGGATTTTTTTTTGGATGTGGTAAAAGAACAGTATTACCCTATTGGAAACTATGAGGACCAGTACATGAGATGGACCACACTGTGGCAAGAGAGGGGCCAAGCAGTTCTGGAGTTCACCAATACCTTCCATACCTTGCGCACCAAGCTAGGGTTAGGTTTTTGGATGTCTAGGGATTTTGGAATTCCTTCTTACTGTAAAAAGGCCTTCAGAGCCTCATTGTAATCATCTTCTTGTGAATGCGAGTAGCCGTCACATCTCTTCTCAGAGATAAGCTATCACCATTCTAGTGAGTCTTTTAGTCTGTATTTTTACAGTCACTGTACATTTATTTCATTAATATAAATCATGTATTATTGTATATTTGTGTTTATGGTTGCATCTTTGATACATTTATGTTATATTATTGAATATCTATGATATCTCTATGCATTTCTTTATTATATCTTCGATCTCATTTCGTAAAGAAAATAATCTGGATCAGTGGTATCAGAGCAGGGTCTTCTTTATCATTATTTTTTCAGTGCATGTCCCTGACGAGGTCCGAGCATAGCAAGTTGGGTCTCGAGCTTGTCTCTCTTGAAGACAATCGCTCTTGCACGCCCAAGAAACTCTGAATGGTGGAAGAAAATAAAAACAATGGAGCAGACGATCCTATCAATCTGTTGCTTGAGCAAGCTCTCACGTGACAGAGGGACGAAATGATGGAGAATTTTTCCCACATCCGTCAATGTCTGCTGATAACATCAGGAGCATCTTCATCAAGCGACCACTTTGGAGGCACCTTGCCTTTGGTACAAGTTAATTTTGATATTCCTGTATTTGAAGGACAGATAGATGCAGAAGCCCTAGAAAAATGGTTAACTCTGCTAGAAGGTTATTTCTCTGTTCACAATTTTTTCGACAAAGAAAAGATCACCTTTGCACTCCTCAAAGCTCTCCCTCATGTCAAACATTGGTGGGAAACTTACTAGGAGCAAAGTTCCACAAAGGAGTTGGAATATATGGGGTCGATCCCACTTGAGATTTTTTTGTGGATGCAGTAAAAGAATAGTATTACCCTGTTGGCAACTATGAGGACCAGTACATGAGATGGACCACACTGCGGCAAGAGAGGGGCCAAGCAGTTACAGACTTCACCAATACCTTCCATACCTTGTGCACCAATATGGGTATCAAAGACTCAGAGTGACATTTGGTTTTGAAATACCGTGGGGCTCTACACAGATACATCCAGACAGAAATGGATTTTCTAGACATCTCATCACTCAGTGTTGCTTATCGATATGTTGTTAAAATTGAGAAGACATTTAAGCACCAGAACAAATGGGAGTTCGGGTCTACAAATCCAAAACAACCAAAGTATGACAAAGACGACCCTAACAAATAGTCTCCCAAAAACCATTCCAAGACATAAGAAAATAAGGGTCACAGGAAGACAAAGAAGGACACTGGAAAATGGTGCGATTTCCACAAAATCCCTTGGCACAACACCGATGAATGTTTCTCAAAACAATCATTGGTGTCCAAGATCAAAGACAAGGAGCCGAATCCTGATTCAGAATCTTATTCTGAAAATACTGGTAAAGGACAGATCATTGACGCAGACCCCACTGCTATTGTCACGACCACAACAATTGAACCTGAAGAACCAACAGATCCTGAAGAGGGGGAGCACTTTTTTCATTCACAGATGTGGGTGAAGGGGACCCCGCAACATTTTATTGTTGATAGTGGAAGCCAGAAGAGCCTCATCTCAGTAGAGGTCATCAAATAGTTGGGATTGTCGACAACACCACACTCGCAGCCATACAACATCGGGTGGCTTCACCAAGGATGAGATCTTCATGTCAGCTAGTAGTGTCGATTGTCATACAGTATCCAGCCCTTCAAGGATGAGGTATTATGTGATGTTTTCCCACTGGAAGTCTATGATGTTCTCTTGGGCCAACCATATATGTGGAAGTGCCATGTTATTTATGAGTCTCGACCTCACAGTGTCATTGTTACTTTGGGGGATCATCTCTATAGAATACAAGAGGTAGTTCTGACTACTGTTCCACCAAAAACGTGCCAAAAGGTAGTATCTCATACTGCAAAATTCAGCTTCTTTGCAATATGTTCAAAAGGGGAACAGAAGGCCATTGGAACCACTACAACCTCGCCCCAGGCACCTTCTTTCCAACAGAATCTGGTCGACAAGGTTGCAGCAAAGGAGAAAGATTCCTTTTACACACCATCCTCTCATGTATCCTGAATTGTTGAACCTTAGCCTCAACAGGTTCGTGACAAACTTCCACAAACTGAGCAGTGCGACATCTCTAGCAAGGCAACCAGCTCACCAAGATGCAGATTCAACAAACGCTTTTCCCTCTCCCCGGGGAACTCAATGAAATGGAGACCATTGCTTCCTAAGGAGGGAGGATTGATCCAGGTGGATATCAGTGGCCACCCACCTTTTCCGACAGACTCAAAATATTTTCTAGCAATTTTGGCAATTTACTATTTTTAGCAGTTTTTAACTTCAGGGGCCATTTTGAGGGCCGAAATGAAGGGTTTTTAGATAGAGGTCCTTAATTATATCCCCCAAAATGAATCTCCTTTATGATACCTTTCCAACAAGCCATCACACGCCAAAAACGGAGATCGTATGAAAAAGTTATGACCCTGGGAAGTTGATGTACTCACTTACCCAAACGGGGCCCACATGACTTTTGGCACTTCATCTCCTAGGGTTAGGTTTTTGGATGTATAGGGTTTTGTACATTCCTTCTTATTGTAAAAGGGCCTTCAGATCCTCATTGTAATCATCTTCTTGCGAATGCGAGTAGCCGTCACATCTCTTCTCAGAGATAAGCTACCACCATTCTAGCGAGTCTTTCACTCTGTATTTTTACAGTCTCTATACATTTATTTCATTAATAGAAATCGTGTATTACTGTATATCTGTGTTTATGGTTGCATATATGATACATTTCTTTTATATTATTGAATATCTGCGATATCTCTATGCATTTCCTTATTATATCTCCGATCTCATTTCGTGCTGAAAATAATCTGGATCAGTGGTATCAGAGCTGGCTATTCTTGATCGGTTTTTTTTTCAATGCATGTCCCCGACGAGGTCCGAGTATAGAAATTTGGGTCTCAAGTTTATCTCTCTTGAAGACAATCACTCTTGTACACCCAAGAAACCCTCAATGGCAAAAGAAAAGAAAAAATGACAAAGAAGACAGTCCTAACAATCTATTGCTTGAGCAAGCTCTCACGCAACAGAGGGACGAAATGATGGAGAATTTTTCCCACATCCTTCAATGCCTGCCGAGAGAATCAAGAACATATTCATCAAGAGGCCACTTTGGAGGCACCTCGCCTTTCAAGGTACAAGTTAATTTTGATATTCCTGTATTTGAAGGATAGATAGATGCAGAAGCCCTAGAAAAATGGTTAACTCTGCTAGAAGGTTATTTCTCTGTTCACGATTTTTTCGACAAAGAAAATATCACCTTCACACTCCTCAAAGCTCTCCCTCATTTCAAACATTGGTGGGAAAATTACTGGGAGAAAAGTTCCATAGAGGAGTCTGGAATATATGGCACCGATCCCACTTGGGATTTTTTTGTGGATGCGGTAAAAGAACAGTATTACCTTGTTGGCAACTATGAGGACCAATAAATGAGATGGACCACACTGCGACAATAGAGGGGCCAAGTAGTTACGGACTTCACTAATACCTTCCATACCTTGCGCACCAAGATGGGTATCAAAGACTCTGAGCGACATTTGGTTCTGAAATACTGTGGGGCTCTACATAGATACATCCAGACTGAAATGGAATTTTTGTACATCTCATCACTCGGTGTTGCTTATCGATATGCTGTTAAAATTGAGAAGAAATTTAAGCACCAGAATAAATGGGAGTTCGGGTCTGCAAATCCCCAACAACCAAAGTATGACAAAAACGGCCCTAACAAACAATCTCCCAAAAATCTATCCAAGACACAGGAAAAGAAGGGTCACAGGAAGACAAATAAGGACACTGAAAAATGGTGCAATTTCCACAAAAGCCCTTGGCACAACACCAATGAATGTCGCTCAAAACAGTCATTGGTGGTCGAGATCAAAGACAAGGAGCCGAAACCTGATTCAGAATCTGATTCTGAAAATACTGGTAAAGGACATATCATTGATGCAGACCCCACTGCTATTGTCATGACCGTAGCAATTCAACCTGAAGAACCAATAGATCCTAAACAGGGGGAGTGCCTTTTTCATTCAGAGATGTGGGTGAAGGGGACCCTGCTACATTTTATTGTTGATAGCGGAAGCCAGAAGAACCTCATCTCAGTAGAGGTCGTCAAACAGTTGGGATTGTTGACAACACCACACCCATAGCCATACAACATCAGGTGGCTTCGCCAAGGACGAGATCTTCATGTCAGCTAGTAGTGTCGATTTTCATACGGTATATAGCCCTTCAAGGATGAGGTATTATGTGATTTTTCCCCACTAGAGGTCTGTGATGTTCTCTTGGGCCAACCATCTATGTGGAAGTGCCATGTTGTTTATGAGTCTCGACCCCATAGTGTCATTGTTACTTTGGGGGGTCATCTCTATAGAATACCAGAGGTAGTTTTGACTACTGTTCCACCAAAAAAGTGACGCAAGGTAGTATCTCATACTGCAAAATTCAACTTCTTCACAATTTGTTCAAAAGGGGAACAAAAGGACATTGGAACCACTACAACCTCACCCCAAGCACCTTCTATCCAACAGAAGCAGGTCAAGAAGGTTGCATCAAAGCGCAAATATTCCTTCTACACACCTTTATCTCATGTAGCCCAACTTGTTTAGCAACCTCAGCCTCAACAGGTTCGTGACAGACTTCCACAAACTAAGCAGCGCAACGTCTCCAGCAAGGCAAGCAGCTCACCAAGATGCAGATTCAACAAACGCTTTTCCCTCTCCCCTAGGAACTCAATGCAATGGATACCATTGCTTCCTAAGGAGGGAGGATTGATCCAAGTAGATATCAGTGGCCACCCACCTTTTCTGGCAGGCTCAAAACAGTGTTCTGGCAATTTTGGCAATTTACTATTTTTAGCAGTTTTTAACTTCTGGGGCCATTTTGAGGGCCCAAATGAAGGTTTTTTGAGATTTGGGCTCTCAATGATAGCCCCCAAAATTAATCTCCTCGACGATACCTTTCCAACGAGCTATCACGCGGCTAAAATGGAGATCGTATGAAAAAGTTACGACCCCGGGAAGTTGATGTACTCACTTACCCAAACGGGGTCCACATGACTTTTGGCGCTTCATCTCCTAGGGTTAGGTTTTTGGATGTCTAGGGTTTTTGTAATTCCTACTTATTGTAAAAATGCCTTCAGAGCCTCATTATAATCATCTTCTTGCAAATGTGAGTAGTTGTCACATCTCTTCTCAGAGATAAGCTGCCACCATTCTAGCGAGTCTTTCACTCTATATTTTTACAGTCTCTGTACATTTCTTTCATTAATAGAAATCGTGTATTACTGTATATATGTGTTTATGGTTGCATATCGTATACATTTATGTTATATTATTGAATATCTGTGATATCTCTGTGCATTTCTTTATTATATCTCCAATCTCATTTCGTGCCGAAAATAATCTGGATCAACTGAGACCAAAATTGGTCTATCGGAACTTGAGAAAGGGAAGGGATTACTTGGGTTTCTTTACAATTTTATTTATGTGTTCGAAAATAATTAATAGAAGATTTCCAATATTACCATAGTTTTGATGAGTTAGAAGGTTAGGGAGGTTGATATTTTGAAATTGAGATCTAATTTGGGTATATGCAGGACATTCTAAAGGAAAGTGTTTTTCATTTCAACCCTCTTAGTCTCATAAAGATTGCAGGTTGTTTTTTTTTTTTTGTAAGTGAGTGTGAATTCTTGTATTACTCAGAGAAGTTATGATACAAAAAATACAAGGGGAGTCCCTTGATTTTCCAAAAAGGAAACTAGATCAGGGATCCTAGAGTTGCGCTATCTAAGATAGCAGGGGGAGGGCTGGGCTTCCACCATGGGAAACTGACCCAGTCCTCCGAAGACCAGTTTGATAAACTGAACCATAACATATACAAAAAGACATAACCATAAATAAGGGGTAGCTCCTACACTGAATACAACTTGACCAAGGTTTGATCTTGCGCTAGCCCAGGATGATGGGATGCCTTTTGTCTCCATCCTTTCTAGCCTCGTTCTCCTTCCTCTGCTCCACCGTGTGCGTCTTTCCGATACAAGACGGTGTTTCTCTCCGGTCTTCTAGAGTGATGTCCATTTGGTATACATAGCATAGGTAAAGGTGTAATTGGCTTTCCATTCGTTTAATTTTTTCCTTCTGGCTCCTCTGGTCCTCAGCTAGTCTTTCTGCACTGGCCTCCAGGTCGCTGAGGTGACTCAAAATTTCTGTGAGAACCTTCTTGTGGTCCCTGATTGCCTCCCTGTTGGTCTCTTTCCAGTCAGCGCTCATCTTTCCTATCAAACTTTTTGTTCACCAGGCCTCCTCCACCATTTTGCAGTAGAGGGTTGTTATGGGCTGTGTGGCCCCTAGGTCCCTTATCCGGTTTGCTTCCTGAATTAGTTTCGTCCAGGCTTTGCCCTTGCGTGTGGTGTTGATTTCTCTCTCCCACCTGTTGATGATTGTTTTTCCCTTTGGATTGACCTGCGTGAGAAAGGTACCCTTGGCTTCTCTGGCCACTTGTTCCATCCTTGTAATCCTCTGGGCGCTTGGTGGAGGTTCTTTCCCCTAGGGGCCTCTCTTACTATGAGTTTTCTTCATTCGTACCATCTCGTCTTGTTTGTGGTGGTTTTTGCTTTGGGTTCTTCTCCTGTTCCTATTCGCCCCTTCCTAGTATGTAATATGGCCTCTGTAATTGTTTATCTCCAGTCTGTGACTATTCCTGGTGTTTCTTCTTGTATGGGATCTCCCCAGCTGCAGGCTCATCCTGGCAATCATGGGTCTCTCATAAAGGTGTACCTTTTGGTCCCTTTTCACTGTTTCAGAGTGTGTGCTCTTGGTAGCTCTGTTGTAATCCCTGCACCAATCCTTTTCCCTGCATGCTATACGAAAATCATTCCCATTCCCCGTATCTGTACTTGGGTGAGGTGTACCCATACTTGGCCATGGAAAACCCTTTTGTTCTTCATCCTTTGCCACCTGTTGATTATCTTTTCTATTTTCCCACAGACAACCCCTGTACTTCTTCCTATTGACAGGACCGTGGTGTCGTACCTCCTCTTGTTGTGTGACCTCGATCTACATTGTAACTTGTGGTTGAGTGGTGGGCTATCAAATTCTGCTTGGACCCTACATGCCCTTCAGTTATTCTTGCACATCCATCCTCGATGTGGTCATCCATACTTCGACTGTCGTCACAATATTTTGTTGCTAGTTGAATGCATTCTGTTCGGAACTGACCATTCGGGATGTTACTCCAGATAGTGTCTAGTGTTGGTCCTTCCTTGTCGACCCCCTCGTTATCAATTCTATCCACCAGTCCATTTGTTGACCTCCGTACCCAGTGCAACTCCACTATGATCCCCATCTACAAGTGCTCTTGAATTTTTACAGGGAATGTGTCAAGCACCAGTGCCTCTAAATTTTTCCCACTCTAGTACTGTTTTGGAGTCTCCTTACTGTGTTGATAACCAGCGTGGAATCTCCTTCCACTATGGCATTTGTCATCCCTTCCCGGCTTAGAATCTTGAGGCCGGTCTCCAGGGCTCCAAATTCCACGGCGTTGTTGGTTGAGTTTCCCAGACTCCCAACATACATCCAGATGATATTTTGTTTACTGTCCCTGATTACTCCTCCCATTCCTATCCGTCTTGGGTTACCTTTCGATGCCCCATTGAAATTTAGCTTGAGGGAGCCTACTGGTGGTGGTTTCCAGTTGCGCTCACCTACTTGGAGTTGCAGTGGCCGTCTTACCTGATTGGGGTTGCATTCGTCTTTCAGGTGGAAGGCTTCTAGGATTCGGGAGTCCTGGTCTATGAGTTGCGCTCTTCCTGTCTGGCAGTTGTGGCTCTGTACTGTTTCTCTTGTCATGGAGATTATTGTTTTCTTGATCTTCCCTTCTAGCCAACTTTAGTTCCTAAAGATGCTTCGGTTCCTTTCCTTCCATATTTCCCATATGATCATTCCTGGGATGAGGGTCCAACAGAGATTCACCTTTTCATTTTCATTGTAGTTCTCTTTCAAGATATTGATAGTTGCGGAGATGTTACCTTAGATCCTATTGGACTGTCGAAATATACCTGCCACCCAGTCCTAGATTTCTGCTGTGTAGGTGCATTTGTCAAGGAGATGGTTCATTGTTTCTTCCTTGGATTGACATAGGTGACATCTGGAAGGACCTATGAATCCCCTTTTCCTTAGGTTTTCCCAAGTTATAATTCGGTTGTTGAGTATTAACCATTGGAGAATTTTTATTTTTGGCCAATGGGGGTTGTTCCAAAGCTTATCCCATTGTTGTGTTGGGTCTTCTTGATCCTGGTCCGCAATATAGTGTCAGAGTTATTTTAGATTGAATTCCCCGCTGTCTTTTTTTCCCCATCTCAACTGGTCATTTCCTTCCGTGACTGCTATTTTTCATCTCCCCAATTCCTCCTCCACTTCTTTTACTGTTGTTGCGGTTTGGTCTCTATTATGTGGAGTGAGAGTGTCCCAGATTCTCCATTTGTTGCAATCTATTTCTTATTTCTAGTAATGGTAGACTCTGGTTTTATCTTGCGTGATCAAATCCTATTGGAGTTCCTCCCTATCCGAGTTCTCCATTCTAGGTTCCTGTTGCCAATTGTCCTCCCAGAATCTGTTTTTTATGCCATTCCTTACTTCCCAAAAGCTGTGTGTCTGAATCCAGGCTTTGTTGCGCGAGGCTAGGTTCCAGATGGTTGAACCTTCCCTGGTGCCTCTAAAGAGGATTATATCTTGGTCGCATATGTCTGGGGCATACTTTTCCTTCCATAGGTTCACCCATGGTGTAGTAGTTTCTTTGACCCATCACCACCGGACTTTCGCCCTGTAGGTGTCAATGGTCACTTGCGGGTCTTGTAGCCCCATGCCTCCTTTTCTTTTTGGTTTACATACCTTCTCCCAAGCCACCAAGGCCCATTTTTTATTTGTTTCCTCTCGTCGCCACAAGAAGTACCTTTGGATAGTTCTTATTTTTTGTATTATTCCCTGGGGGGTTGGGAAAATGGACATCATAAAGGTTGGAATTGCTTGAAAAACAGACTTGGTCAGAATAAGTCTTCCGTCTAGGTTGAGGGATCTGTACGTCCAATTTTTCACCAGCTCCTATAACTAGTTGATTATTCCTTCCCAGGTTGACATTTTGTAAGCTTTGTCTGTCAAGGGAATGCCCAAATACTTAGTTGGGAGTGCTTTGCATTCAAAGCCCAAAATGTTGGCCAAATTTCTTTGGATTGCGAGGTTGGTATTGAAGAAGAACATCATAGATTTGGAATGGTTGGTATTTGCACCCGAGGCTTCCCCAAACTCTTCTAGGATTCGTTTGTAGGCTTTTTATTCCTTGACCATGGGTATGCCATGAAGTAAGGTGTCATCCACGAACTATTGGTGTGTGGAAGTAGGGAAATTTTCGAAAGGTTTGATACTTGTTATTTCACTGGTTGCAGTTGCGCTTTTTATGCTTTGACTGAGACCTTCCATCACCAGAATGAATAGGAAGGGGGACAACAGATCTCCTTGTCTGATGCATCTCGTGGGCCAGAAAGGTTTGGTAGGGGCTCCATTTATTAGTAGCGAGTATATTGTTGTGGATACTAGGCTGACTATCCAGCTGATCTAGTGTTGGGTGAAACCAAAGGCTTCCAAAGTCTTGACCATATAGTGTTAGCTAATTTTGTCTTAAGCTTTTGCTAGGTCCAATTGTATTATCATTCCCCCTCTCTTCTGAAGCTTCAGGGTGTGGATAAGCTCATGGGCATGGATGATATTGTCCATTATTTGTCTTCCTTCCATGAAGCCTGCATGTTTTTATGAGACCAGTGTGGGTAGGAGGGGTTTCAATCTATTTTCTATAACTTTGGAGATTATCTTATAAACCACATTGCACAGCACTATAGGTCTGTAATGATCAAGGGTTTTGGCTTCATTTTCTTTGGGGATTAGTGTAATCATTGTAGCATTTAGCACTTTTAGAATGGAGGCTGACCTTCTAGAGTCTTCCACTACCCTATAAACATTGTATTTGACAATTTCCCGACAGGATTTGAAGAACTCCACTGTGAATCCATCTGGACCTAGGGATTTCCCATTGGGCATTTCCTGGAGTACTTGGTCAATTTACTCCTCAACAATGGGTTTGTTTAGGTTGTTATTTTGTTCCTTGGTGACCAGGCAGGGGATATGTTGGATTATATTTTGTATGTCCTCCATTCTGTCTTGGTTGGGTTCCTGGGTTATCCCATGGAAGTGGTTTACCAAAGTAGTTTCGATCTCCTTATGTGACTCTCGCTCTATTCCATCCCGGTCCTTAATCTTCAGGGTTTTGTTATGGGATCTTCTGGCCATGG
Organism: Picea engelmannii; assembly: GCA_009831015.1. Classification (NCBI taxonomy): domain Eukaryota; kingdom Viridiplantae; phylum Streptophyta; class Pinopsida; order Pinales; family Pinaceae; genus Picea; species Picea engelmannii. The sequence continues at coordinate 224,187 of ML782443.1, read as the reverse complement.
TTGTTCTATGAAATAACTTGGTGTTTCGCTCTCCTTCCCTTAGCCATATGATATGGGACTTTTGTCGCCAAAGTGTTTCTTCCTGTTTCCATCGATCTTCCCATTCCTGGGTCATCTGGATCTCTTCATTTTTTCGATCCTCCGTATAGCCCTCTGAAATGTAGGTTTCCTGGAGTTTTTTCATTTTTTCTTCTATGTTGTTTTTCTCTTGGTTTATATTCCCAAAAGTGTCCTTGTTCCACTCCTTGAGCTTATATTTGATGTAATTTAGTTTCTTATAGAGTTTGAACATCCTTGTCCCTTGCTCTGGTTGCTCCTCCCGCCACCATTGTTTGATTCTTTCCTTGAAAATCGAGTGTTCAATGAAAAATTTCTCAAATCTGAAGGGTCTGTTCTTTTGTGTGGTTTGGAAGCCTGCTTCCAGTTGCACTGGCCAGTGATCAGATCCCCCTCAGGGAAGGATTTTGCAATCTAAGGTTATCCCCTTCATAATGATTGACTCTGATACTAGGAATCTGTCGAGTCTTATTGCTACCTGATATTGGTTCATCCTTTTATTGTTCCAGGTGAACTGGCCATTATTAGTTTTGAGGTCTACCATCTCCGTTGTGTCTATGAACTTTGAGAATTCTTTAGCATCCCTATCCAATATTCTTGTACCTCCTTTTTTCTCTACAAGTGACATGATGATGTTGAAATCCCCTTCCAAGATCCATTGGAGGTTGTTGGATCGGGTTTTAAGGTCTTCTAGGTCGCATATCATTCCTCTATTTTCCTCTGACACCTGGGGCCCATACACATTAGTGCATAGAATCACCTCTGTGTTTCCAATGATTTTCATGCGAACCGTAAGGGTGTGCTTGGTCGCTTCGGTTGTTATTAGGCTTATTACTTGTGGGTTCCACATGGTGAGAATACCTCCTGCCATTTGGTGGCCTCCGATAGCCACCATCTTGTACTTTCTCCATTGTTGTTTACTAATTGCCTCCATTCTGTCTGTAGTGCATTTTATCTCTTGAATGAAACAAAGATCCAGTTGTTCCTGTTTTAGTCTATTTCTAAGGATTCTTTTCTTTCTCAGGCTATTTAGGCCTCTTATATTCCAATTTATAACCTTAATTTAAACATGTGGGGGGGGGGATTTGGGGAAGAGTTTCTTGATATTACCCGAGTTTATCAGTAGCGCTCCAAGCTCCTGTAGGGATACACTATTTGATTTCCTTCCTTTTTTCCTCCTTGTCTGCTTGGGTGAGAGTTGTGGTTGTCCCTCGATGTATTTAACTCCTAGGTGTCCTATATTCCCACTTGTGCTCTTTAGTCCTCTAGCTTTGGCTTCCTCCCTTAGGAGAAACAGGTACTGAATATGGTCAAGTTTCTATGTTGGTACATTGTCTACTCTTTGTCTTTTCCATTGCTCCAGTATGTTCAAGAGATCTATCCCTTCCTTTTCGACAAGGTCTCTGAGATCAATATATTCTATGCCTACTTCGCTTAGGGTCATTTCTGCATCTCCCTCTGCTTCTTACATGGGGGTGTTGTCATCTCTAGTTTCTCCATCCATCGGGGTTGCGCAACTCCCCTGTTCCTTCTTGTTACTTGGTCGATCGGTAGGCTCATTTTTTGCTTTTTCTCTGACTTCTTGAGCTTTTTCCGAATCCTTTTCATCTTCTTCCCCTTTATTGGTTTTGTCCCTTCCTTCTGTTTTATTCTGGGTCTTCGGGTTATTTCCTGCTGGGGTTTTACTCTGCTTTTTATTTTCTCTGCTTCTGGGGTTCGGTTTATAAACCCATCCTCATCCTGCTGTGGTTTGGGGTTTTCCGCTTCTTGTTTTTTATTAAGAGGGAATTCTCTAATAAGGTGTCCATATTCATGGCATCTTCTGCATCTGAAGGGGATCTGTTCATAATCTATGTTTTGGATCCATTCCTCATCCCTGAATTCTAGACTTATGGCTTCTGGGAGTGCTCCAAACACATCCATCTCTATGCAAATTCTTGTGTAAGATGTATATCTCCCTTTTAGGGTGGCTTCTAAGGTCTTCACATATTTCCCCAGTTTGTTTCCTATTGCTTTGAAAATAGAGGGAAACCAGTAGTCTAAGGGTAAGGAATCAAATCTCAGCCAGACTGACCCCTTTTTGAAAGTCTCTTTTTATGGGGAGAAATTTTCCTCCCATGGTTGCATATACAGTCCTGCTGAGGCGTGGAAGTATGGACCTCCCTCAAATACTTTATCCATGTCCTCTAGGTTCATGAATACTGTTGTGAAGAATCCTTTCGAGCCCAGGTGGACCTCCACTTCTTCGTTTGGCTTCCAATGATATTTAATCTAGTTGCGCAGTGTTCTTTCTGTGGGCCACAAACCCATGAACTTATAGATTAGCACATGCATATTCATCTGGTCCTTGTAGAGTTTTGTTTGTGGATCCTCCAGTATCACCTTGGGTATCATTGTTGTTTTGGGTTTGCACGGGTTACACCCTTCTGTCCCGTTGGGCTTTTTTGTGTCTTGTGCCTCACTCTGATTTTCTCTGGTGTCTTCTCCCATGCACTCGCTTTTGCCCTGGTTCCTTTCCTAACCTTTTTCTAGGTCTGATCCTGAGGTGCATGTCATTGGTGCTTTGAAAAATACACCTCTTGGCCCTTTCCTTTTGTCCACC
>ML782443.1:184902-215216 GCA_009831015.1 Picea engelmannii | reverse complement strand
TACAATACATGAACTAGACAAGCTTTGAACCAACGATTTCACAAGAAATGTCTTAACAATATACTCTATAGACAAATGATATACACCCATCAGAACATTTATAATATACATAATATCTAAATTAAGTTTATGAATTATATTTATTCTTCCTAAATTAATACAATAATTTATGTACCTATACAATTTAGTCATATATAGATATTTATCCCATATATAAATATAAATATTTATATATATTGATATTTATTATATATATCTTTTAATAATTTATTGTCTAATAGTAAATTGCACTAAAATATGTAGTATGTTAATAAATTGCACTAAAATGTGTAGTATGTTTGAGAGAGACCAGAAATTGCACTAAAATGTGTAGTATGTTAGTAGATTGCACTAAAATGTGTAGTATGTTTGAGAGAGACCAGTGCCTTATCCATGCAGACAAATAATAAAGTAATGAAATGGAAATTACAAAATATTTACATCTTATTACCTTATGATTTGAATGAATATTATTTGCAATATATAAATGAAAAAGAAAAACAAGGTTCATTTTAATGTGGAGGAGACCAATTTTTTTTTATATATTTAAATAAAATCAGTGGAAGAAGAGGAGCTCACATTGTTTCAGTTATTATGGAGCCTCGGGATTGTTTAAGTTGTACCTGAATGTAACTAAAAAAATACAATACAAATGATAGTAGTGTCATGTTGAAATATCTTGATATCAATGTTACAGTCGTACTAGTGTAGGATCATAAGCCATTATCACAAGTCAAATGATATACCGAGTTCTATTTCAGGTTACAGTGGTATTTTTTTTATTAGTAAAAACAGATAGAGCATGTATGCTCTATATGGACTTATGGGAGAGAGCATCTAATATATATTAGAGTTCTTCACATAGCCAATATTTTCAAAATATTAGTTTTTATTAGAGTAATGATTTTTAAGTTATGATTAGAGTTCTTCACATAGTCAATATTTTCAAAATATTAGTTTTTATTAGAATAATGATTTTCAAGTTATAATAAAATTCATAATTTGACATTACATAGTTTATATTTTACATTTTAATTATATATAAAAAAAATTAACATAATAATGGAGTAATACTATAAATATGGTTGTTGCTGTGACGGGGTTATATATAATTATGAATGATAGATAGGATTGGAGTTCCCTTGGGGATTAGGGATTTTGACTAACAATGAAGTAGAGGTTTAGACTATTTATCAAGTTCTATTTATCAATGTCTTTTCTTTTTAAAAGAAAATGGAGTGATCCATATGATATTGTTTGGAGATTTTTTATCATTATCAAATCTCTAACTTATTATAGTTCTTAAAAAAACAACAAAATCTCATACATTATTCACAAAATCCTAAAACTAAAATTGTTTTTACACAAATCTCCTTCTTTCAAGTATTGCGAAAGTAAAATGAGGTGAAATGACAAATACTTAACATAACACTGGAGTAATCCCATAGACAAAATACTACAAAATATATGTAAGAGATTAGAGTCCAATCTCAAATTTTCCTCTTATGCTTAGCAAAGTTTGATCTTGGCTTGTCCTCCTCCATAATGTTGCCTTATTGGTCTCCAAATCCCTACTTAACATACTTAGTATTTTCTCTTCAAATTTATCCCGTACAAATGTGTTCCTCTCTACTTTTTTTTTTGTGTTTCTCAATGAACTAGATTAAAACACTATTGTAAATTAATAACAAATTTGTGAAATTGTCTGTTTATATTTTCTAAGATTCCCTTAAAGAAATTGACAAAATGGATGATTTTTTTCTCCTGAATTATTTTAAAACATCTTCCTAATTATAAATTGAGATTTTTTAACAATTTAGTAGTAATTGTTTTGTTTTAATTAACTTGTCATTTTTTAATGTTTTGAAAAATTACAATTTTAAAAATCTTAAAAAAAATATTGATATTTTTTTATTATAAAGTATTTTATAAGTTTGCAATAATCTTTATTTTAATATTTTTTTATGATTCTAAAAAAGTAAGCTAAAATAAAAAATCACCAAAATTACAAAATATGAAAACATAGTATACTCATTATTTATGTAAATAAGTTAAAAATTGATGTTTTTATAGTTTTTTCAAATAATAAAAGGAAATGTAATTTTATTTTAAATAAAATATGTTTATCAAACAATATTATTACAACTAACTGTATAAAAATTACAACATTAAACTTGTTATCCCCACTTCTAGGGGTAACTATAGGATAATGTTTTCTTCATGATCCACATTTCAGACAACGAATTTGATGATGTCATTCTAAATTCTCCATAGGCAGTTCTCCATAGATGTCTTCCATCCATGATCAACTCCGCTCACTCATATGATATGTTGTATTCATACACTTAGGTACATTATTCTAACACTTCATATCGAGTGATAATGTTAATACTTGAGGTATGAAAATGGTGATCATGGGTTGATTTGGATAATGAATCATGATGCTTTGAAGTTGGGTAAAATCATGAAGCCGGGAAACACTTTCGTGAGAATCGGGTCGCGAAAATTGCTAATTGCTAATTTTTCTGCTGAAATAGTTTTTGGTCAAACTGTTTTTCGACTGAAAGTTAAATTTAATGGCATTGTTGAAAAATATAACACAAATTTTAAATCTACCAACAGTTTTCTGTTAAAACTAACTTTCGGTCGAAAAATACTAAATTTTGGTAGAACTATTAGTTCGTCTGAAAACTTGTAACTATGGCTCTTTTTAGAAAAGTATTTGTTCACCTCAGCTTACTCCAACTTGGGGAGGAGCAGACTCCTTAAAATACTGTGAGTCTAGTTTCAAAACTAGTACCAACATTTTCAGAATTGAATCTATTTTCTTTTGATACAATTTCTATTCAATTTAATTGTTTTTTAGTAATTTAGTTAATTTTATAAAAACATGTCTGCATATTATTTTTAGATAACATAATGATTCAGTAAAATGAAAAAAACAATATTTGCAATAATACATAGTAAACAATTATGGAAATTTTATATTATGAAAATTTTCATTGTCCTCTTCAAAAGAGTACTTTTAGATTTTACTTTTAAATAAAAATTAAGGAAGATAAATGGTGTCAATCTAAATGTGTTTAAAATCTACAACTTTTTCAGAATGGTCAAATTCAAAAAATTGTAGTAATTATAATATTCATATGTTGTCTTCAAAACTATAGTCATACTTTAATAGAGTCGATTTGGAATTTTGTAGCATAGTTTTTTTTTCATAATCAAAAGTTAATAATGAGTAAATTGGTGCCCACAAACATAACTCATTATTAGTGCCTTCATTTTTAAGGAACATATTATCAAACAATCACTAAAATGACATATCAAATGTCAATAAAAAAATTTCAAAAAATAATCAATAGAAAGTTAACAAAATTCATGACAAGTTGTTTTTTTACTATAAAGTGAAATTCTAAATAAATAAAAAACACTTTTGTTTATCAAAAGTTGAAAAACTTTTGAAAATATATTTCATTTTCTCAAAAAAACAAGGAAAATATAGACTCAGATTCATGATTTTACCCAGTTATGTTTTTTTCCTTGTCTCACTTTGGTGGTAATTATCATTTTCTATTCAAGTGTTGTCATTCTTGGGAAAACTTGTACGACTGGGGGGGCTTAATAGGGTAATTTGTCCATATCCCTTCTCATAAATAACACATTCCATCTGTTACCTATTTATTGTCCTTCCTTTCGGGCTAGGTGTTACATGTGCCCCAAAACTTTCTATGCCTCATAATCCCATGAGAAGAAGTAATGCAGGAGCATCGCTGGAAAGCGTGCAGAGGCAGGACCACTCAGCACATGGGATTTCTCCCAGAACTTCAACATTGGCAATTGCAGCCGATTTTGAAATCCGCCTTAACTCAGTGCCGGAATTTACCTTTGGAGTCACACTTGAACCAATGTCGAAATTTACCCTTTGAGGCACATTTTGAAAGTCACAAGCGAAGCAGGAGTTCCATTACGACTCTGGATTGAGACTGGTCTAAGATAGTCATAGATTAAGTTTTTAGAGTAGATAAGTAGGCAGGGGAAACCCTAAAAATTCCTCTGAGTTAAGTAGAATTTTTGTACGCCCAGATAGGGTTAGCTGCAATACAAAGGGAGTAAGAGAACTGCGAGTTAGCGAGAGATCTCAGTTTTCAGTTGTTGTAATTCGAATGTATTTTGTAGCCATTTTGGCACTTGTGAATATAACAGAAGGAAAAATGATCCAAATGCATGGTGTGTGAACAGTGTTTGCAATTTCTTGTCATTTCTATTTTTATGAGCAAGTGAATGAATCACCATAGGGGAGTATGGAACTGGGAATGTTAGTTTTTTAGTTTCAATTGTTTCTCTTCGTTTGAAGATCTGCAAGGTGTGCATCGAGCCAGAGAGGAACGCGAGGAGATCGGGAGGAATTTCTCTGCGAGAAATCCCTTGGATCTAAGTTATCGAGATCCCTTAGACGCAAGGAGTGTGTGGGAAATCGAGGTCTGCACCAGATGAAGGTTAGGAGGAATAACACTTCAGAGAGTGTTATCGAGATCTAGGAATCCATTTCCTAGGAGGAGCGAAGGTCGACACCTTCGGGGCTTAGAAAATCTTCTAAGTCTGAAAAGCTAAAAGCTTAGGAGGAAGAGCATTATCGACCGTTGGATCACGGCAGAGAATCCATGGTAGTCTTATTTAAACCAAGTGCGCAAGCTTTAATGTTGCATACATCCAGGAGGGAAAACCCGCGAAGACCTGAATGGACGGTGGAGAACTTTAGAGAAGAAACAAGATTCAACCGTGATCGTTGATTGAGAAGAGGAACGAGATCTGTTCATCAATGGTGAGGAGCATTTCGCCATTCTAGCAACCGAGAGTACAAGGGTCAATAGTTTTGAAACTCTAGACCAGTGAAAACCCGACAAGATCATGGTCATTGGATCTTCGGAGGCCCAGAGTCGTCGATCCACGACAAAGGGGCACTTCGGCACTCAGTGATCAAGGGGAGGAGTGACCAGAATTTGCGCCAGGCTAAGTCATGAAACAAAAAATGTCGAAACGATCGTAACCATCGGCCATGGGTTGATCTAAGCTGTAGATATCGTGCCACCGTGATTTCGACGTTCGGGACTTGGGGGAGCTGGGCGCGCCTTGTGGTGAAGGTGGTGGTCACGAGCGCGTGGTCACATAGACAAAGGAAAGGGAGGATCCAACCTCCGATCATCCCATCGGGTTTTCGGGACTCAAAGGGATCTATGTCGAGGGACCATTGTATCGGAAACCCCGAAACATCGAAATGTGACACGCCCTTTGGGACTCACCTTTTGGGCTAAGACCGTGGTTGTACCTTTTGTCTCATGGAGATTGGGGCTTATGCCTAGTGTTGTTTGCATGGGAAAAATATAGACAAAGGCCTGTGGACATAGTGTTAGAGGCTCCCTTCCAGAACCAGGAGAGTCGTTCCGGCTCCAGAACCAGGAGAGTCGTTCCGGCTCTAGAATCAGAGATCCTGACCGGGAGCTCGCACAGCCCTTAGGAGGGATAGGGGGACTACATCAGGTGGTATCAGAGTGTAAATCCTTCATCTGTAGACTTCAGGCGAAAGAGAAAGAGAAAAGGAGGAGACAAAGAACTCAAAGTCGTACTTTGTGTGTGACAAGGAGTTAACACAATGTCGCCAAGGAGACGAGAACCACCTTTAGCCAATCGTGTTGTATAGAGGGAGATGCGAGAGATTCACGCCAGATTGGAAACAATGGAAGCACCGCATAGAAGAGCACCTGATGCTGGAGACATCAGTGATGCAGAAATTGAAGAGGTTGAGGTTGAAGAAGTTGCAGGAGAGGAGGCTGCAGAAGAACATTTGTTGAGAGCAGTTGCCAGGTTGGGAGGCAGAGCTAAGATAGAGCTCCCCATGTATGAGGGGAATCTATATGCTGAAGAACTGTTGGATTGGCTAAGATCCATGGAAAAACATTTCGACTATGAATATGTCGATGGGGAGAAGAAGGTGAAGTAGGCAATCACCAGGCTAAAAGGGCATGCAATACTATGGTGGGACGAACTACAAGCTGAGAGGAGAAGTAAAGGAAACCATAAGATAAAGAGTTGGGATAGAATGGTAGCCAATATAAAAGCTAAGTTCATGCCCAAAGATTATCAGATAAATCTGTTTAGGAAGTTACAGAACCTGAGACAGAAGGAGATGACAGTTAAGGAGTACACCAAGGAGTTCTACCGGCTGAACATAAAAATTGGACAAAGGGAGAGAGACGAAGAAAAAGTCACCAGATATATAAATGGCTTGAGATATGATATCCAGGACGAGCTCAGCATGATGACAGTTAGGACTATGGAGGATTCTTATCAGTTTGCACTAAAGACATAGGAGAAGTTGACCAAAAAACAAAGCCAGCGAGGAAGAGGTAAAAAATCGGTCCCAAGCAAAAGCAAGGGGTTTAACCATGACATAACACATCAGTCTAAGGACGAAGTGGAGAAACCACACAATAAATCAGAATGAGGAGGAAGTTCCAGAGGAAGAAAATATGGTGGAAGAAACTCTTTTAGAGGAAGAGGCAGAGGAGGAGTAAGATGATATGCCTGTGGAAAAATAAGACACATGTCTTGGGAATGTCTCGAGAAGAAGAAGGAAGGAGGAGAAGCTCAGATTTCAGAAGCACATCAAAGAGATGTTGAAGCAGAAGGAGCAAAGGATGGAGCATCCCTGATGTTGAGAAAAGTTCTCTTAAAACCATAGGCAGAAATCAAGAAGCCAATGCAGAGAAATAGTCTCTTTAGGACAGCTTGCAAGACTAAGGATAGAGTATGCAAGGTGATCATTGATAGTGGGATCACTGACAACCTAGTATCCACAGAGATGGTGGAAAAATTGGAGCTGAAGACAATTTCTCACCCAAATCCATACAAGGTATCATGGTTGCAAAAAGGACACCAAGTAATGATTACTAAACAATGCCTGGTTGAAATTAATATAGGAGGTTATAAAGATGAAATCCCGTGTGATGTAATTCCCATGGACGTATGCCATATTCTGTTGGGATGACCATGGCATTTTGATAGAAATGTCATTCATGATGGGAGGAAAAACACATATACATTGGAGAAGAATGGTAGGGCACATATGTTGTTGCTAATGGAAGAGAAGAGAGTGAAAGAGGAAGCCAACACAAGCATACTTCTCATGAGTGGGAAGGAACTCCTAAAAGAAGTCAAGGAAGAACAGGAGATGTAGTTCACTGTGGTGAGAAAGCCCAAAGTTATTCTTACGAGTACATCGATGGATGATTTGCCTGAAGAAGTTCAGGAATTGTTGGATAATTTCATCGATATAGTGGTGAATGCGCTGCCAAATTCGTTTCCACCCATAAGAAGTATCAGTCATCATATCGACTTGATACTAGGAGAAAGTCTGCCGAACAAAGAAGCGTACAGATTGACACCTCGAGAGAACGAGGAGGTGAAGAACCAAGTCCAAGAGTTTCTAGACAAGGGTTTGGTCAGAGAGAGTTTGAGCCCATGCGTAGTACCGACTGTGTTGAGCCCAAAGAAACATGGAGGATGGAGAATGTGCACAGACTCGAGAGCCATCAATAGGATCACAATCAGGTATAGATTCCCTTTACCAAGAATGAATGATTTAATGGATTGCTTAAGTGGAGCAAATTTATTTTCTAAGATAGATCTGAAAAGTGGATATCACCAGATCAGGATGAGAGAAGGTGATGAATTGAAAGCACCCTTTAAGACAAACAAAGGTCTGTATAAGTGGTTGGTTATGCCATTTGTCTTAACAAATGCCCTGAGCACTTTTATGAGGTTGGTGAACGAAATCCTGAAAGATTTCATTGGAAAATTTGTAGTTGTATATCTGGACAATATATTGATCTTTAGCAGGACTAAAGAGGAGCATTTGAGGCACCTAACGTTAGTGATGAAGAGGCTACAACAAGAGAAGTTGCTGATAAATCTGAAGAAGTCCTCTTTTATGAAGACAAGGCTCATTTACTTGGGTTTTGTGATCTCTTCAAATGAATTAAAGATGGATCCAGAGAAGGTGAAAGTGATCAAAGAATGGTTGTCACCAAGAGGCATGTTTGAGGTGAGGAGCTTCCATGGATTGGAAAGTTTCTATAGGAAGTTCATCAGGGACTTCAGTGGTATTTGTGCACCAATGATGGATATAGTGAAGAAGAAGCACAAGTCATTTAAATGGATAGAGGAGGCCGAAAGAAGCTTAAATATACTGAAGGAGAAGATAACAGAATGACCAATTTTGGTCTTGCTAAATTTTGAAAAGACATTTCAGGTAAGATGTGATGCATGTGGAGTTGCAATAGGAGCAATTTTGAGTCAGGATAAAAGACTTGTTTCCTATTTCAGTGAGAAGATGAATGAGATCAAGAGGAAGTACTCCACATATGACAAGGAGTTTTATGCCATAATTCAAGCCTTGAAGAAATGGAGACATTATCTTGTCCCACAAGAGTTTGTCTTGTATAGCGATAACCAAGCTTTGCAATTCATAACCAGACAAGAAAAATTGAATCAAAGCCATGCAAAATGGATTGAATTTATGCAAAATTTTAATTTTTTCCATAAAACATATTGTTGGGAATGCTAACAAGGTTGTTGATGTGTTAAACAAGAGATGTTTAATTCTGCAGGAATTCCAGGTGAAGACCTTGGAGTTTGAACACCTTAAGATATGTATTGTGATGATACAGACTTCAAGGAAGCATATGAAGCATGTACGAACCCTGTGTTGAGAGATAGAAGTCAGTGGGCAGAGTACATGATTCAGGAAGGACTATTGTTTAGAGGAAATCAGTTGTGCATACCAAAATGCTCAATGAGGGATAATCTTCTGAAGGAAAAGAATAGTGGAGGATTGGTTGGACATTTCAGCCATGATAAAACGTTTGCATAGTTGAGCAGTTCATATTATTGGTCAGGTATGAGAACAGAAGTGATAAAATTTGTGAACAAATGTAGAATCTGCCAACATGCAAAGGGGAAAAGACAAAACATTGGATTGTATCAGATATTTCCAATACCAGAGAGGCCTTGGGATGTAATAAGCATAGAGTTTGTGTTGGGATTGCCAAGAACACAAAGGGGATTTGATTCAATATTTGTGGTAGTGGATAGGTTTTCAAATATGGCACATTTCATTCCATGCCAGAAGACCAATGTTGAAACACATGTTGCAAATCTGTTTTTCAAAGAAGTCGTGAGACTTCACGGCCTACCCAAGAGCATTGTCTCAGGCAGAGACACAAAATTTGTTGGTCACTTTTGGAGGACGTTGTGGAAGAATATGGGGACATAATTGTCCTTCAACTTAGCTTATCACCCTCAAACAGATGGGCATACTGAGGTAGTAAAAAAAAGTTTGGGAAATGTATTGAGGAGTTTAGTCACTGAGCATCATAATCAGTGGGATCAGATTCTGCCACAAGCAGAATTTGCATATAATGACTCACCAAAAAGGAGCACTGGAAGGATCCCATTCCAATTACTATATGGAATGCAACCTAGGGGAGTGTCTGAGTTGAGAGACTTGGAACAAGGTGAGATCAGAAGCGCTGGAGTAGAATATTTTGTTGCTGAAATGCAGAAACTCCATAGCCAGATCAGAGAACGGTTGCAGAGTTCCAACCAGAAGTACAAACACAGAGCTGATCAACATCGCAGGGAACTTCAATTATAAGTAGGAGATCAGGTTTTGGCACATCTCAGGAAGTAAAGGTTCCCTAGGGGAACATGTAACAAGTTGAAGATGAAGAAGATATGACCCTGTAAGATCTTGAGGAAGTTTGATGAAAACGCTTACGAGATTGAGCTACCAGATGATGTGGGCATATCGCCCATATTCAATGTTTCAGACCTGTATCCTTACAGGAAATATGATACAGAGGAATCTGAAGATCAAGAAAAGGTTTAGTGGGAGAAGCAAATGCCTATAGCAGAAAAGCCACAGATGGAGAAAATTGTGGATCAGAGGATTGGCAAGAAGACCAGAAGGAAGACCTATTTTGAATATCTAGTCAATTGGAAGGGACACCCAATCGAAGATGCCAGTTGGGAAAACAAAGATGCCAGTTGGGAAAACAAAGTTTCCATTGAGAAGCTGGGAAAATCAGTGTAGGAGATCATGGACAGGAGTCCATGAATTTTTGTCAAGGGGAGTATGATGCAGGAGCATCATTGGCAAGCATGTAGAGGTAAGACCACTCAGCATGTGGGAGTTCTTCCCGAACTTCAACATTGGCAGTTGCAGTTGATTTTGAAATCCACCTTAACTCGTCGCCAGAATTTAACTTTGGAGACACGCTTGAACCAGTGCCAAAATTTACCATTTGAGGCACATTTTGAAAGTCACAAGCGAAGCAAGAGTTCCACTACGTCTTTGGATTGAGACTAGTCTAAGATAGTCAAAGATTAAGTTTTTAGAGTAGATAAGTAGGCAGGGGAAACCCTAAAAATTCCTCTAAGTTAAATAGATTTTTTGTACGCCCAGATAGGGTTAGCTGCAATACAGAGGGAGTAAGAGAACTGCGAGTTAGCGAGAGATCTCATTTTTCAGTTGTTGTAATTTGAATGTATTTTGTAGCCATTTTGGCACTTGTGAATATAACAGAAGGAAAATTGATCCAAATGCATGGTGTGTGAACAATGTTTGCAATTTCCTGTCATTTCTATTTTTATGAGCAAGTGAATGAATCTCCATAGGGGAGTATGGAACTGGGAATGTTAGTTTTTTAGTTTCAATTGTTTATCTTTGTTTGAAGCTCTGCAAGGTGTGCATCGAGCCAGAGAGGAACGTCAGGAGATCAGGAGGAATTTCTCTAAAAGAAATCCCTTGGATCTGATTTATCGAGATCCCTTAGATACAAGGAGTGCATAGGAAATCGAGGTCTGCACCAGATGAAGGTTAGGAGGAATAACACTTCAGAGAGTGTTATCGACATCCAGGAATCCATTTCCCAGGAGGAGCGAAGGTCGACACCTTCAGGGCTTAGAAAATATTCTAAGTCTGAGAAGCTAAAAGCTCAGGAGGAAGAGTGTTATTGATCATTGGATCATGGTGGAGAATCTGTGGTAGTCTGATTCAAACCAAGTGTACAATCTTTAATGTTGCGTACATCCAGGAGGGAAAACCCGCAAAGACCTAAATGGATAGTGGAGAAATTTCGGGAAGAAACACGATTCAACCGCGATCATTGATCAAGAAGAGGAATGAGAGTCGTTGATCAGTGGTGAGGAGCATTTCTCCATTCCGGCAAATGGGAGTACAAGGGTCAATAGTTTTGGAACTCTCAACTAGTGAAAACCTGACAAGATCGTGGTCATTGGATCTTCAGAGGCCCAGAGCCATCGATCCATGACAAAGGAGCACTTTGACACTCAGTGATCGAGGGGAGGAGTGACCGGACTTCGTGCCGGGAAAAGTCGCGAAACACCAAAATGATCGTAACTGTCAGCCAGGGGTTGATTTTGTAGATATCGTGTCATCGTGCTTTCGGCGTTTGGGACTTGGGGGAGCTGGGTGCGCCTTGTGGTGAAGGTGGTGGTCACGAGTGCGTGATGACATAGACAGAGGAAAGGGAGGATTCAACCTCTGATTATCCCATCGGGTTTTCGAGACTCAGAGGGGTCTGCATCGGGGGACCATTGTATCGAAAACCCTGAAACACCAAAACACGACACGCCCTTTGCGACGTGCCTTTTGGGCTAAGCCCGTGGTCGCACCTGCTGTCTCGTGGAGATTGATACTTATGCCTAGTGTTGGTTTGCACGGGAAAAACACAAACAAGGGCCTATGGACTTAGTGTTAGAGGATCCCTTTCGGAACCAGGAGAGCCATTCTGACTCTAGAATTAGAGATCCTAACTGGGAGTGCGCGCAACCCTTAGGAGGGATAGGGGGAATACATAAAGTGGTATCCGAGCGTAAATCCTTCATCTATAGAATTCAGGCGAAAGAGAAAGAGAAAAGGAGGAGACAAAGAACTCAAAGTCGTACTCTGTGTGTGACAAGAAGCTAACACAATGTTTCCAAGGAGACGAGAACCACCTTTAGCCAACCATGCTAAAGAGAGGGAGATGTGAGAGATCTGCGCTAGATTGGAAACAATGGAAGCAGCACAGAGAAGAGCACCTGATGCTGGAGACATCAGTGATGCAGAAAGTGAAGAGTTTGAGGTTGAAGAAGCTGCAGGAGAGGAGGTTGCAGAAGAACGTTTGTTGAGAGCAGTTGCCAGGTTGGGAGGTAGAGCTAAGATAGAGGTCCCCATGTATGAGGGGAATCTAGATGTTGAAGAACTGTTGGATTGGATAAGATCAATGGAAACATTTCAACTATGAAGATGTAGATGAGGAGAAGAAGGTGAAGCAGGCAGTCACCAGGCTAAAAGGGCATGCAACACTATGGTGGGACGAACTACAGGCTGAGAGGAGAAGTAAAGTCAAGCATAGGATAAAGAGTTGGGAAAGAATGGTAGTCAAGATAAAATCTAAGTTCATGCCCAAATATTATCAGATAAATCTATTCAGGAAGTTAGAGAACCTGAGACAAAAGGGGATTACAGTTAAGGAGTACACCGAGGAGTTCTACTGGCTGAACATCAGAACTAGACAAAGGGAAAGAGAGGAAGAAAAAGTCACCAGATATATAAATGTCTTGAGATATGAGATCTAGGATGAGCTCATCATGATGACAGTTAGGACTGTGGAGGATGCTTATTAGTTTTCACTGAAGGCATAGGAGAAGCTGACCAAAAAACAAAGCCAACGAGGAAGAGGTAAAAAATCGGTCCCAAGCAAAAGCAAGGGGTTTAACTGTAACATAACACATCAGTGTAAGGACGAAGTGGAGAAACCACACAATCACTTAGAACAAGGAGGACGTTCTGGAGGAAGACAATATGGTGGAAGAAACTCTTTTAGAGGAAGAGGCAAAGGAGGAGTAAGATGCTATGGTTGTGGAAAAATAGGACATGTGTCTTGGGAATGTCCTGAGAAGAAGAAGGAAGGAGGAGAAGCTCACATTTCAGAAGCACAGTGAAGAGATGTTGAAGCAGAAGGAGCAGAGGATGGAGCATCCCTGATGTTGAGAAAAGTTCTCTTAAAACCATAGGCAGAAATCGAGAAGCCAGTGCAGAGAAACAACCTCTTCAGGACAACTTGCAAGACTAAGGATAGAGTATGCAAGATGATCATTGACAGTGGGAGCACTAACAACCTCGTATCCACAAATATGGTGGAGAAATTGGAGCTGAAGAAAACTACACACCCAAAGCCATACAAGGTCTCATGGTTGCAAAAAGGACACCAGGTAACGATTACTAAACAATGCCTGGTTGAAATTAAGATAGGAGGTTATAAAGATGAAATCCTGTGTGATGTAATTCCCATGGATGTATGCCATATTCTGTTGGGAAGACCATGGAAGTTTGACATAAATGTCATTCATGATGGGAGGAAAAACACATATACATTGGAGAAGAATGGTAGGGCACGTATGTTGTTGCCAATGGAAGAGAAGAGAGTGAAAGAGGAAGACAACACAAGCGTACTTAAGCGTACTTCTCATGACTGGGAAGGAATTCCTGAAATAAGTCAAGGAAGAACAAGAGATGCAGTTCGTTGTGGTGAGAAAGCCCAGAGTTATCCTTACGAGTACATCGATGGATGATTTTCCTTAAGTTCAGAAATTGTTGGATAATTTTGTTGATATAGTGGTGAATGAGCTGCCAAACTCGTTGCCACCCATAAGAAGTATCAGTCATCATATCGACTTGATACCATGATCAAGTCTACCGAACAAAGCAGCGTACAGATTGACACCTCGAGAAAATTAGGAGGTGAAGAACCAAGTCCAAGAGTTGCTAGACAAGGGTTTGATCAGAGAGAGTTTGAGCCCATGCGTAGTACTGACTGTGTTGAGCCCAAAGAAACATGGAGGATGGAGAATGTGAACAGACTCGAGATCCATCAATGGGATCACCATTAGGTATAGATTCCCTTTACCAAGAATGAATGATTTAATGGATTTCTTAAGTGGAGAAAATTTCTTTTCTAATATAGATATGAAAAGTGGATATCACTAGATCAAGATGAGAGAAGGTGATGAATTGAAAACAACCTTTAAGAAAAACGAAGGTCTGTATGAGTGGATGGTTATGCCATTTGGATTAACGAATGCCCCAATCACTTTTATGAGGCTGATGAACGAAATCCTGAAAGATTTCATTGGAAAATTTGTAGTTGTATATATGGATGATATACTGATCTTTAGTAGGACTAAAGAGGAGCATTTAAGGCACCTGACGTTAGTGATGAAGAGGCTACAGCAGGAGAAGTTGTTGATAAATCTGAAGAAATCATCTTTTATGAAGACAGGGATCATTTACTTGGGTTTTTTTATCTCTTCGAATGAACTAAAGATGGATCCAGAGAAGGTGAAAGCGATCAAAGAATGGTCGTAACCAAGAAGCATGTTTGAGGTGAGGAGCTTCCATGGATGGGCAAGTTTCTATAGGAGGTTCATCAGGGACTTCAGTGGTATTTGTGCACCAATGATGGATATAGTGAAGAAGAATCACAAGTCATTTAAATGGACAGAGGAGTCCGAAAGGAGCTTCAATATACTGTAGGAGAAGATAACAGAATGACCAATTTTGGTCTTGCCGAATTTTGAAAAGACATTTCAGGTAAGATGTGATGCATGTGGAGTTGTAATAGGAGTAGTTTTGAGTCAGGATAACAGACCTGTTGCCTATTTCAGTGAGAATCTGAATGAGACCAAGAGAAAGTACTCCACATATGACAAGGAGTTTTATGCCATAATTCAAGCCTTGAATAAATGGAGACATTATCTTGTCCCACAAGAGTTTGTCTTGTATAGCGATAACCAAGCTTTGCAATTCATAACTAGACAAGAAAAATTGAATCAGAGGCATGCAAAATGGGTTGAATTTATGCAAAATTTTACTTTTTTTCATAAAATATATTGCTAGGAATGCTAACAAGGTTGTTGATGTGTTAAGCAGGAGATGTTTAATTCTGCAGGAATTCCAGGTGAAGACCTTGGGGTTTGAACACCTTAAGGATATGTATTGTGATGATACAGACTTCAAGGAAGCATATGAAGCATGTACGAACCATGTGTTGAGAGATAGAAGTCAGTGGACATAGTACATGATTCCGGAAGGACTGTTGTTCAGAGGAAAATAGTTGTGCATACCAAAATGCTCAATGAGGGATAATATTCTGAAGGAGAAGAATAGTGGAGGATTGGTTGGAAATTTTGGCCATGATAAAATGTTTTCACAGTTGGGCAGTTCATATTATTGGCTAGGTATGAGAACAGAGGTGATAAAATTTGTGAACAAATGTAGAATCTGCCAACACGCAAAGGGGAAAAGACAGAACACTGGATTGTATCATCCATTGCGCTACACATTATTTTCGTCATCCCTATGACCGTTAATGATGTAAACCTATATGTTGCCTTCAGAGGGGTCAGTGGCCTGAGTTCCTGAAGAGAGAAGGGAGAAGAACTTTTACTGAGAAAAGAAGTTGTATTTTCCTTTGTAAAAACCCTATAAAAAAGGAAGTTCGCAGGCTTCATTATAGCTAGGGTGTGAGAATGCCTGATTCTCATAGGCTGCATCATAGCTAGGTCGTGAGGAGTTCATAGTTTTCTCTATAGGCAGGGTGCGAGAATGCTTACACGTGGGAAAAACAAGCGTTTTCTCAAATCTTCTAGAAGGAGAAACTTCCATGGTGAGGTGGCATCTGAATTTTTTGGATCTTACTCGCTTTCATGATTTAGTGGGATCATCCTAACCTCCTCACCTTATCCTCTTCAGTTTATAAAAGGAGAGGAGCTCTCATGGAGAAGGGTTAAGTTGGATTTGGCTTGGAATGATTAGCTTGGGTGGAGTGTCTTTGAGTTTTTCCTTTGTCAAGATAGATTGTGAATATTATCAGATCTGTGCTCTCATAATTCTTGGAATGGAAGTGTGTGGGGAACGAAGGACAGTTGGAAGGGATCTTACGACATCAAGGCCACGGTTGTAATCTCTCTTTTGCATTTAATATGATACAGTAATATGATTCTTTCCTATAAATCTTGTTGTGTTTTATTGTATGATTCCTTGATCACATACATAGGTTTATATTGAGTTTATGCTATTACTATCACTTTGGTTGGTTGTGTTTTTTTGCAAGTTCATCATTGTATGAGCGTTGGAATGGAGCTAGGATGGCAATGGCGAGAGGAAGCGGCATATAAATGGTATGTCACCCATCCATGTTTAGTTAGTAAATTCAATATTTAAAACTTAAGGAAAGCGTCATGTTCTGGTGTGTTTTGTTCTAGATCTAGGTGGATCTAGGGAGATCGATTAGTGCCTGCACCTACCGATTTATCCTATAACACTTGGGATGAAATAAGCATAGATTTTGTGTTGGGATTGCCAAGAACACAAATGGGATTTGATTCTATATTTGTGGTAGTGGATAGGTTTTCAAAGATGGCACATTTGATCCCATGCCAAAAGGCCAATGATGCAGCACATGTTGCAAATATGTTTTTCAAAGAAGTTGTGAGACTTCACAGCCTACCCAAGAGCATTATCTCGGATAGAGACACAAAATTTGTTGGTCACTTTTGGAGGACGTTGTGGAAGAATACGGGGACAGAATTGTCCTTCATCTCATCTTATCACCCTCAGACATATGGGCATACTGAGGTAGTAAACAAAATTTTGGGAAATTTATTGAGGAGTTTAGTCATTGAGCATCATAATCAGTGGGACTAGATTCTGTCACAAGCAGAATTTGCATATAATGACTCACCAAACAGGAGCACTGGAAGGATCCAATTCCAAATACTATATGGAATGCATCCCAGGGGAGTGTTTGAGTTGAGAGACTTGGAACAAGGTGAGATCAGAAGCACTAGAGCAGAATATTTTGTTGTTGAAATGCAGAAACTCCGTAGCCAGATCAGAGAATGGTTGTAGAGTTCCAACCAGAATTACAAACACGAAGCTGATCAACATCGTAGGGAACTTCAATTCGAAGTAGGAGATTGGGTTTTGGCACATCTCAGGAAGGAAAGGTTCCCTAGAGGAACATATAACAGGTTGAATATGAAGAAGATAGGACCCTGTAAAACCTTGAGGAAGTTTGATGCAAACACCTATGAGATTGAGCTACTAGATGATGTGGGCATATCGCCCATATTCAATGTTTCAAACCTATATCCTTACAGGAAAGATGATACAGAGGAATCAAAAGATCAATAAAAGGTTCAATGGGAGAAGCAAATGCCTGTAGTAGAAAAGCCACAGATTGAGAAAATTGTGGATCAGAGGATTGGAAAGAAGACTAGAAGGAAGACCTATTTTGAATATCCAGTCAAATGGAAGGGACACCTAATTGAATATGCCAGTTGGGAAAATGAAGTTGCCATCCAGAAGTTGGGAAAATCAGTGCAGGAGATCATGGATAGGAGTCCATGAATTTTTGTCATGGGGAGTATGATGTAGGAGCATCGTTGGCAAGCGCACAGAGGCAAGACCACTCAGCACGTGGGAGTTCTTCCAGAACTTCAACGTTGGCAGTTGCAGCTGATTTTGAAATCTTCCTTAACTCAGCGTCGGAATTTACCTTCGGAGACACGCTTGAACCAGTGCCAAAATTTACCCTTTGAGACACATTTTGAAAGTCACAAGCGAAGCAGGAGTTCCATTACATCTCTAGATTGAGATTGGTCTAAGATAGTCAGAGTTTAAGTTTTTAGAGTAGATAAGTAGGCAGGGGAAACCCTAAAAAGTCCTCTGAGTTAAATAAAAAAAATTTACGCCCAGATAGGGTTAACTGCAATACATAGGGAGTAAGAGAACTGGGAGTTAGTGAGAGATCTCAGTTTTCAGTTGTTGTAATTTGAATGTATTTTGTAGCCATTTTGGCACTTGTGAATATAATAGAAGGAAAATTGATCCAAATCCATGGTGTGTGAACAGTGTTTGCAATTTCATATCATTTTTGTTTTTATGAGCAAGTGAATGAATATCCATAGGGGAGTATGGAACTAGGAATGTTAGTTTTTTAGTTTCAATTGTTTCTCTTTGTTTGAAGCTCTGCAAGGTGTGCATCGATCTAAAGAGGAATGCCAGGAGATCGGGAGGAATTTCTCTGCAAGAAATCCCTTGGATCTGAGTTATCGAGATCCCTTAGACGCAAGAAGTGTGCAGGAAATCAAGGTCTACACCAGACGAAGCTCAGGAGGAATAACACTTCAGAGAGTGTTATCGAGATTCAGGAATCCATTTCCCAGGAGGACCAAAGATCAACACCTTCGGGGCTTAGAAAATCTTATAAGTCTAAGAAGATAAAATCTCAGGAGGAAGAGCGTTATCGACCATTGGATCACGACGGAGAATCCATGGTACTCTGATTCAAACCAAGTGCACAAGATTTAATGTTGCGTACATCCAAGAGGGAAAACCCGTGAAGACCTGAATGGACGGTGGAGAAATTTTGGGAAGAAACATGATTCAACCGCGATCGTTGATCGGGAAAAGGAACGAGAGCCATTGATCGGTGGCGAGGAGCATTTCGGCAACCGGGAGTACAAGTGTCAATAGTTTTGGAACTCTCAACTGGTGAAAACTCGACAAGGTTGTGGTTGTTGGATCTTCGGAGGCCTAGAGCCTCGATCCATGACAAAGGGGCACTTCGGCACTTGGCGAGGGGACGAGTGATCGGACTTCGTGTCAGGCAAAGTCGTGAAACATGAAATGATCATAACCATCGGCCAAGGGTTGATCTAAGTCGTAGATCTCACGTCGTCGTGCTTTCGATGTTTGGGACTTGGGGGAGTTGGGCACACTTTGTGGTGAAGGTGGTGGTCACGAGCGCGTGGTCACATAGACAGAGGAAAGGGAGGAGCCAACCTCTGATTAGCCCATCGTGTTTTCGGGACTAAGAGGGGTTTGCGTCGGGGGACCATTGTATCAAAAACCCTGAAACAACGAAACGCAACGTGCCCTTTGGGACGCACCTTTTGGGCTAAGCCCGTGATCGCACTTGCGGTCTCGTGGAGTTTGGGGCTTATGCCTAGTGCTGGTTTGCACGAGAAAAACACAAACAAGGGCCTGTGGACTTAGTGTTATAGGTTCCCTTTCAGAACTAGGAGAGTCGTTCCGGCTCCATAATCAAAGATCCTGACCAGGAGGTCACGCAACCCTTATGAGGGATAAGGGGACTACATCAAGAAGGGGCTAGAAATCCCGAGGTTGATGCACATTTATAAAATACATAGAAAGAGAAAAAAAACGAATTCAAAATGTGAGGAAAAGAAACAAATAAGAAAATAAAGGTATTAAAAACCAAGAAAAAGAAAAGGCACGATCTCTACCCCTTATCTAAGAGGCCCGCACCCCAAGTCCTATGCAATGAATGCATATCTTATAAAAGCACTTAGAAAATGAAATGTCAAAATCCAAAAGAGGTCAAAACTATAAATAAACAGGAAAACAAGGGTCTTGAAAGGGTATGTCATTTCCTAAGAACTTCCTCTAGAAAGGTGCTCATGAGGATGAATATTATACATGGCCTTGCATGTCAATGACATCCACCCCATTAAGTAAACCCAAATCCATACAATTATAATTTCAGATACCCCTTGATGGGATTCCATGGGACATACCTCTTGGTCTGGGTAGGGTATGTGTTATATTCTTTACGCACGTGGGGGTAAGAGGGGGGGGGGAACCCCACTGCACAAGGGTTTGGGGGAAATGCCCCTGAGTTGTTTTTTTACCTATTTTCATGTCCATTTTTTGGTGGTTTTTTGTCACATGGTTTTTCGCCAATGATTTTCTATTTTTGGTTAAGGAATTAGGGTTGTTGACTATTCCAGGTCATTGGATTAGGGTTTTGGATGTTGCTAGCTCCTATATGTATATTGTATTGTAAACAATGTATAAGTGAATGAATATAGAATATGTTGGTTTTCTCGGTTTGGGTTTCCAAGGGAAAAAACTGTGTAATGTGTGTATTTTCCATTGTATCTTTTCTATTATTTTATTGAAAATTTGTTTGCAATAAAATATTGTACAAGGTTAAAATATAAATTTGGTATCAGAGAAATTGTTGGCTTTAGGGGGACACCTTTGTGGTCAGGGGTTTGGCTTGGAACTGTGATAAGACTTGTTATAGTGGGATATCTAAAATATTGATTCTTCAAGTGAAATGAAATGGAAAGTAGTTCAAAAATAAAGATCGAGAAATTTAATGGAAAAAGTTTTGATTTGTGGGAGCTCAAGATGGAAGATCTACTGGTTGACATAGATTAGTGGATTGTAGTGGATCATTGTACTGCGCCTACAGGATTTTCAGTAGATGACTGGAAAAATTTGGATCAGAAGACGAAGAGCACAATCTGATTGTGTCTCTCAGATTTAGTATTACTGAATGTGTCAGGGGAAGATTCAACGAAGGAGTTATGGAATAAGTTAGGGAACTTGTATCAGTCTAAGTCCTTGGTAAATAAATTGTTCCTATGGAAGAAGTTTCTTAACCTAAGGATGAGAGATGGAGACTCGGTGACAGAGCATCTGAACGCCTTCAATATTGTGGTAAGTCAGTTATTATTTGTTGAGATTAAAATTTATGATGAATATAAGTGTATTAGTTTATTGTTCTCTTTACCAGACTCATGGCATAGTCTAGTTGTGGCCATAGGTAGTAATACAAATACCTTGAGTTTTGATGATGTGGTCACATCCTTGTTGTTGGAAGAGATGAGACAGAAGAACATGGAAGGATAGAGCACACATTCATTATTTGCAAGAGGACGCTCCTAGGAAAGAAATAGATCTAAGTCCTCAAGTGGGAGATCTAAGTCTAATGGTAGATCTAAATATCCCATAAAGTTTGTAAAGGTATGCTAGAGATGTGGGAAAGAAGGGAACTTCAAGAAGCAATGTAGATCCAAAAGCGTTGAGAAAGTGAATGGATCTGAAGGTGCTCCCTCTAAAGAAGAAAATACCTCCAAGGAAGAATGATGGGATGTGTACTTGGATTCTTTAAGAACACATGCATATCATGAGGAATGGATGGTTGACTCAGGTGCATCTTTTCATATGACTCCCCACAAGGAGTGGTTTTGTGAATATGAAATGTATGATGGAGATAATGTTTTCCTAGATGATGAATCGACAGACAGAATCATAGGATGAGGAAAATTCAATTTAAGACTCATAGATGGAAGGATTAGAACATTGCCTGGTGTTCTGCACATCCTTGGATTGGACAAGAATTTGATTTATGTAAGCAAAATGGATGATGCAGGGGTAAAAACAATATTTGAAAAAAAAACTGGAGGATGGTTCAAGGAGCAATGGTGTTGTTGAAGGGAGTTTAGTTTGGAACCCTATATAAGATGAAAGGTAGCACTATTAGTAATGAGTGTAATAGTTTCATTGTTCCTGATATTGGAGAAAAAGAAGAAAAAACTCCTACAATCTCTAGAGAAAAGGTTATGGTGTGGCATTAAAGACTGGGGCATATCAGAGAGAAGGGTATTCTACTACTACACGGTAAAGGTATGGTTGAAGGTATGTCTAACTTCTCTCTAGATTTTGATTTCTGTGAACATTGGGTATATGGGAGGCAGAATCGGGAAAGATTCTCCTCTGGTGCAACGAGGGCAGAAGGAATTTTACAACTAGTGAACAATGATGTGTTTAGACCTATTTCGGTTCAATCATTGGGAAAATATGTGTACTGTGTCTCATTTATAGATGAATTCTCGAGGAATACTTGGATATATTTCCTCAGGAAGAAATATGAAGTCTTTGATAGGTTTAAAGAGTTTAAGGCTCTTGTTGAGATTCAACATAGAAAAGAATTAAGGTGCTAAGGATAGATAATGGTGGAGAGTTCTATGGGAATGAATTTGAAGAGTTATGTAAGAAGTGTGGTATAGCAAGGAAACATACTACTCCATATACACCTCATCAAAATGGAGTTGCAGAAAGGTTGAACATGACATTGTTGGAAAAAGCAAGGTGCATTCTCGGTGGTGTCGGGTTAGGGAAAGAATTATGGGTAGAGGAAATGGGTACTGCATGTTACCTGGTCAATCGATCACCCTCATTGGTGCTAGATGACAAGATTGCACATGAGGTATGGACTGTTAAGAAACCCTCTCTCACACATCTCAAGGTATTTGTCCATGAGGCCTATGTTCATGTTCCAAAGGAAAACATGAGTAATCTATATAAGAAGGTTGAAAAGTGTATCTTTATTGGGTATAAAGATGGCCTCAAAGGTTATAAGCTTTGGAACCCAGAAACTAAGAAGGTTGTGTATAGCCAAGATGTGGTATTTAGAGAAATGAAGGAGTTTTTCAAACAGGAAGTCTTACCAAGTAAGGAAGAACCAAATAAAATAGAGTTTGAGCCAAAGGATGATGAATCAGACTCTACAAAAGAACAAGAATCAGAATAAGAACATCCTCATACTCCAGTATTAAGGAGATTGGTGAGGGAAAAAGGATACCGGAAAGGTATACTCAACCTGATTTACGTTCAAATTTTTCTTCTTCTATTATTGATGATGATCCTAGAACTGTTAGGAAGGCAGTGGATTCAGAGGATGGAAAACTCTGGAAAAAGTTCATGGTTGAAGAAATGGAAACCTTGGATAAGAATGAGTCTTGGGATCTAGTGGAGTTCTCGACTGGAAGAAATCCCATTGGCAACAAATGGGTATTTAAAAGGAAGTAGAATGTACAAGGAAAAGTGGAGAAATACAAAGCTCAGTTAGTAACAAAGGGTTATTCACAGGTTGAGGGAATTGATTTTGGTGATATTTTTTCTCTTTTTTCCAAGTTAACTTCTATTAGATTTCAGTTATGTGTTGTTGTTGCGTTTGATTTTGAAGTAGAACAGGTGGATGTGAAGACAACATTCCTACATGGGGATCTGGAAGAATAAATCTATATGAAGCAGCTAGAAGTCTTTGTTGTGAAGGGAAAGAAGGAGATGGTATGCAAGCTGAAAAAGTCCATGTATGGTTTAAAAAAATCACCAAAGATGTGGTATCAAAAAAATGATACTTATATACGGGGACTTGGATTCACAAGAAGAAAAGAGGATCATTGTGCGTATTTCAAAATAATTGGTGATCATTTGATTTATTTGGTCTTGTATGTGGATGGCATGTTGTTGATAGGAAACAATAAGGAGATTATCCAGGATGTGAAAACTCAGTTGTCTTCTAAATTGGACACAAAGGATATTGGTGCTGCAAATTTCATTTTGGGCATGGAAATTAAAAGAGATTGGAAAAACAAGAAACTATGGTTAAATCAGAGAGAATATGTTAGGACAATATTGCAGACGTTTAATATGCAGGAATGTAAACCGTCCAGGGTCCCTATTCATGTAGGTGTAAAGTTATATGTGGATCAGTGTCCCAAGACACAGAAGGAGGAGGAGGACATGTCTCATGTTCCATATGTGAGTGTGATTGGCAGTTTGATGTATGCAATGCTCTGTACTAGACTAGACATTGCACATGCAGTGGGAGTTTTGAGCAGGTATATGCCAGAACTAGGGAAGGAACATTGGGTAGTAGTAAAGATAGTTTTCAAGTATTTGCGTGGCACTACTAGTTATGGATTGTACTACCAAGGAAGACCAGGTTTGGATAGAGTGTTGGAAATACATGGCTTTGTGGATGCAGACTGGGCTCGAGATATGGATCATAGAAGATATACAAGTGGGTATGTGTTTAACCTATTTGGAGGAGCAATCAATTGGATGAGAAAAAGGCAGTTTGTAGTGGCACTTTCAACTACAAAATTTTAATATATGGCAGTCACTCATGCAAGCAAGGAAGCATTATGGTTACAAATATTGTGTTCAGGTATTGGGTTGGTAAAAAAAGTTGTAAAGATAGATTGTGATAGTCAAAGTGCAATTTTTCTGGCGAAGAACCCAACGTATCATTCAAATACAAAGCATATTGATGTTCAATATCACTTTGTGAGAGACATGGTTGAAGAAAATAAGGTGTTGTTGATGAAGGTGGACACTTTGAAGAATGTTGCAGATTCATTAACAAAATCTGTGAAAACTGAGAAGTTCTCTCGGTGTAGAGGATCTATGGGAATTGTTGTTGTGGATTGTTGACTATGTAACCTTGTAACCCCATATATGCAAAGAAAAAAACAAGTGGGAGAATGTTGGGAATGTTTTATATTCTTCACACGACTAAAACTGGTGTCCATTTTTTTAACCTGTTTTTGTGTCCATTTTTGGGTGGTTTTTCGGCACATGGTTTTTCATCGATGGTTTTCTATTTTCAGTTAAGGAATTAGGGTTGTTGACTAATCCAAGTCAATGGATTAGGGTTTTCGATGTCGTTGGCTCCTATATGTATATTGTATTGTAAAAAATGTGTAAGTGAATGAATATAGAATATGTTGGTTTTCCCAGTTTGGGTTTCCAATGGAAAAATCTCTATGTAATGTGTGTATTTTCCATTTTATCTTTTTTGTTCTTTTATTTAAAATTTGTTTGTAGTAAAATATTGTACAAGGTTAAAATCTACATTGGCACACCTAATAAGGGGTAATAAAAACCCTCTGATACCTAGATTTGGAAAATTTCTTAATTTTGTAAGCTAGTGTGAAGCTTGAAGAGGATATTCTATGATATATATCTAATGGATTTTGTATTGACATGACTCACTTTATATGTTGTGTTTTTATTGTGTACCTTGCCTATGGTGTTCATGATGCCTCATGTACCACATGAGCCCCCTCCTTGGATGATGATTGCACATGATTGATGACACTTGGTTCCTTTGGTGGATGATTGTGTGGTTATTACCCCACTTGTATGGAGGTCGTCCCCACCATTTGAGGGGTATTTTTGACACTCCTAGGAGGAATTTGGAGGTTTTGATCACATAGATTCAGTCACAAGACTCTCCTAGAAAATACGGACATGACAATGAGGTCATCGATGATGGGATGTTCCATTTAGGAAGGTGATTTATTGATGGGACATTCCACCTTTTGAGAAGGACGTTGATCCTTTTTTCTTGAGGATGTTTCACTTGGAGAGATGATGTGGCACCTTTCCATGCATGATGGCACCCTTTGATGATGGGACATTACCCTTGGAGGATGGTTGTTTCACCTTTATGATGATTGGACACTTTGATGAGATATTAGGGATCCTTGAGGTTGACATGGCACCTTTCAACGATGTCACACCCTTTGGATGTTTTGAGGCATCCTTGGAGATTAAAAGTTGCACCCTTTCATGGAAATGTTTCACCTTTTGGAGCATTTCTTCCACTTTTTAGTGAGATGTCCCCTCATTGAGGCCACATGTGCGAGACTTGGGGAACTTTTGATTAGGGAAATTTGATTGTGGAATTAGTTTACTCCATCTTAGAGGCATCGTTGGGGGTATTAGATGTTGGACACACCTACCACACTTAGAGGGGGGTTGAATGAGTGTGGGGCTCTTTTTTCCCAAAACTTCCCTCTTGCACTAAAATAATCAATTAGCATTCAACATTTATTCATTACCCATTGCTGTCATTTATAACCAGTTAGATGCGAGCACATATCAGCAACATATATTAGCAATGACATCAATCAAACCAAATCATTTACATCAATGACATAGAATCCAACAATCTCCCAAATAATCAAACCATTGGCATTAATTACAAACCATTGGCATCAATGAAAAACCATTGGCATCAATGACAACATGATCCAACAATCTCCCCCTTTGGCATTGATGGCAATACCAACATTGATGTCAAATCCATTTACCAATTATTGATGTCAACATGTAGACAAGGCATGCTCTTCATCAATAGTCAATGTGACTATCTCTCCACATCAATCTCTCCCATCAATGGACATCAATGTGATTATCTCTCCCCCTTTGACATTGATGGCAAAGGGCCATTCTCCTCTTTGGGGCTACTCCCCCTGTCTTGTTGCCGCTATATAATATTTCCCTTTTTGAACAAGGGATATCAATCTGATGTAATGCTGAAAATACATCGAGCATACTCCCCTTGTGACCATATCTCCCCCTGGAATTATGTATTTGTGATCTTTCTTCAAATATAGGTCTCTTTCCTAGGTATGTATATTATAAATATCTCCTCCTAGAATCATGGGAAGAAGAATGACTCCCCCTAAGGGTATGTCTCCCCCAATCTTCTCTGCAAGATGAACATTATGCTACCATGCGATGATCCTTGGACCTGTTCATGCATCAAACTTGTGCTATACCATTCATCATGAAACAAAATATATGTCAACAATGAAATAGAGAATCATGAACAACATATCTACCAAGTGCATCATGTACCAAAATGTGCCCACCATGCACAACACCCATGTACATCAACCATATTAATCAACAATGTGCCAAAAGATATCATCCATGAAATGTTTCCACCATATGCCAACATGTGCATCTACCATCATGCCAAACATGTGCATCCACCAATATGCCAACCATGTGCATCTACCAATATGCCATACATGTGCATCCACCAATATGCCAAACAATGTGCATCTACCAATCATAAGATATAGCAGCCATGTACACCACCAGATTATTTTACATAATCCAATAGATGAGCATTTGATCAACATCAATCGATACTCTTGGGTTAGTGCCATGCACCCAAGATTTATTTTCTATCGTAACCTTGTGTGATCTCACCATGAAAACTTGCAACAAATAGTGTCAGATCCTGCAATAAACAATGTCAGACCCTAGAATACAAAGTTATACCATCACATCAAACTCCAAGCCATGTGCATTGCCTTTTTCCCAAGGCTTTACAACAAACACGCAGCCTGCTGCACAACTGAGTGTGTGTGTGTGCAACCTATTCAAGGTCAGAACGTGTGTACATGCAACTGTCACCACTGTTAACCGTGTGTGCCTTAGTAGATGACACATTTGAACTTCCCTTCAATCTTTCATTCTGATCTGGCTGTTATGTCTTCTTCAGCCACTTCTGTAGATGACCCTTCTCTTCAGAACTTGAACTTTGAGTATCCATATTTTCAAAGATGTCTCCCTTTCTTATTTCATTCCATCTTCTAGCCATGCTATGTGAAGTCCTCATCATGGATTTTCTTCTTGTGTTCCAGCACTCCTGGGATTGTGGCCAAATCCACTACAGCTATAGCATCTCATAGAGTTACAATGAACATCAATATGTCCTACTTGATCACATCTCCAACACCTTGTGGTGTTATAGAATCTCCCATTATATCTCCTTTCATAAGATCTACATTCAAAAGCTTTGTGACCATATCCATTACATGAATAACAATGACCATGAAA
The DNA here is from genome assembly GCA_009831015.1 of Picea engelmannii. Lineage (NCBI taxonomy): Eukaryota > Viridiplantae > Streptophyta > Pinopsida > Pinales > Pinaceae > Picea > Picea engelmannii. The sequence continues at coordinate 187,747 of ML782443.1, read as the reverse complement.
AACACTTTCATACCTTTGCTTTGGTGTCCCAAAAATGTCTTCTTGATGTCTTCCTTGCTTTGTTTCTTTGAAATTTTCTTTGCCTTGTGTAGATGGTTTCTTTGCAATATTGTCTTCTCTCTTTGATGCACTTACCTCATGCTTCTTTGAGGTGCTTGCTTCAGCATGTGTATCTTCTCCTTTGTATCCAAGACCTGATTTATCGCATGATGGTCTTTGTCTTTCCAAGATCTCATCCAAGATTCGTGAGCTATTCAAGAATTTGTTTGACTTCTCTACCTTCTTTCTAAGGTCAAGAATTTCAGCTTCTAATTTGCAACATGAATCTTCCTTTTCATATATTTGAATCTTTAATAGCTCCTCTATTCTTTTAGATTCTTCAATTTGGGTCTTGAGATGGACAATAGTTTCAAAACTTTTACTATTCTCATCATCTATTTTCATGTCTTCTTTTTCATTCTTTAGTCTTGTGATCTCCTCTTCCTTTTCTTCTAATTTAGAACTCTCTTCTTGTTCTTTGATCATTTCTTTTAACTTCAAGATGTGCCTTAGACTTATCCTAAGAAACTTCTTAGTGTTATCCGAAAGATAGTTATAGTGTGTATAAAAATGATCACTCAAACTTTACACAAACTATTTTTTTCATGGGATAAATACCATCAAACTTTACACAAACTATATCTACATCTTCTTCTTCACTTGTAGAGAAAAATTCATCATCATCATTGCATTCAAGGGATTTATAGTGTTCTTTACCTTTATTTGAAATATCCTCATGATCTTCCTTTTTGCCAACATCAACACATACTTCTTTGCCTTCATTTGAAATTTCTTCAAGATCTTCCTTTGTGATATCATCACTTGATTATTTATCTTCACTTGAAATGTTTTCAAAGTCACATTTAGAAATAATATAATCAAGAGATTTTGATGATTCTTTACCTTTGATGATCTTGATGGAGTGGTCTTCAATTTCTTCTTTCTCTTCCTTGCTTTGATATGTCTCCTCTAGCTTTAGCCATAGATCCTTGGTGGAAGTGCATTGTCCCATGCTCTTTGATAGGGATTGAGAGTCCACTAAGAATTGTCTTGAGAGCCAATGCATCATTCTTCTTTCCTTCCTTTTGAGCTGTAAACTTTGACTTATTCTTCAACAGAACATACCCACCGATGGTTGCCTTCCAAATAGTTGCTCCCATTGTCTTCAAATACACTCTTATCTCTAATATCCAAGTAGAATAGTTTTCCTCATCAAGGATTGGAACTTCATCATCCATTTGTGTGTCTATGGATCTCCTTCAAGCTTGTCAAGGCTTGTAGTGAAGGCCTTCTCTGATACCAATTGTTGGACACACCTACCACACTTAGAGGGGGGGTGAATGAGTGTGGGGCTCTTTTTCCCAAAACTTCCCTCTTGCACTAAAACTCATCAATTAGCATTCAAGATTTATTCATTACCCATTGTTGTCATTTATAACTAGTTACATGTGAGCACATATCAAAAACATATATCAACAATATATCATCAACAAGTCATCATCACAATGAACACAAAGAAAACAAGATGTATGTACAATCTTCTTTTTATTATGGACTACAATCCTTGGGGTTTATCAACAACAACTAAATAGAGCACAACTCTACAAGAGCACCAGCTCTATATGCAAGACTCAACTTACATTCTCAGCACCAACTGAGATGAGGCAACAATCCTCAACATATATCAATCTGTCAACATGTACGTGACCTGTCAGTAGTGTAGCCTGCGTGTGCACGCACCCTGGCTCACTACAACCCACATGTGAATGCGGCCAGTGTATGATGTAACAAGCATATGCTTCTGATCAACTAGGGTTTTTCTTTGCTTCACATGCTTAGATCCTCTGCAACCTACAATCACTTTATTTTCTGTCTTCCACTGTCTAAACTGACCCACAACCAGTCACAACACATCCAAGCTCTCCAATAGCTTGCTCATGCTCCATAATAAATCAATATGAATGTTATCACAATCATGTATAAATAACTAGTATACCATAGCAATCATGTCACCACTGAATCACAAGAGTGTTGCTCACTCCATCAACCAAATCAACCAAACTGAGTCACATCATAGAATCCATACCAAGAATTCCCTAAGAATTCACAACATATCAAACAATAGCATCTATCAAGACAATAATGTAACCATACCAGTGTCTTAGTGATAGATCTGAGGCCATAGAATGCAGATCTAGAACCTGCCTCATCATCCAAGAGCTTGGCACCAGCTCAAACACAAATCTCCATGAGGTTATTCAGTCCACGCTCCCTGTACACAGTCAGCCTGTGTGTACACTCACCTTATACACAACCAACCCGCGTGTACATGCACCCTATACACAGACATCCCGCGTGGGCATCAGAAAATAAGGTTTTCTGTGAATCTGAGACTTTTTTCGTCAAGATCTCTGACTTGCCGAAACTTTGATGCGTCCATGAGATCCTCCTCTCGCTCTCTTCCTCAGAATAGATCTTCAATCATGCTCAAGATATCCACACCAATAAGATTCTCTCACAAGAATCTCTCCATCAATACTCTAAAAGATATTCACAAGAAGCTCTCCATTGATCCACAAAAAGGATTCTCACCAAATGTACATTTTACAAGAGATCCTAGCTTCTTATTTATACTTTCATCTTCTAGGTCACTTAACCCATTGTTAGGTTACTTAACCCATTTCTAGGTCACTTAACCTATTTTCCTTATTTTAGGGTTAACCACTTTCCATGAATAGAAATTTCTCCAATACTTTATCATTTAAATATTCCTTCTTGATTTTGTCACTTTACTTTGTCATTTAAA
>ML782443.1:164554-179251 GCA_009831015.1 Picea engelmannii | reverse complement strand
TCATATTTAACATAACAAAAAACTAATATATATATATATATAATGAAGGTGAATGAATATATATATATAAGTAAGGTTATTTTAATATCAAGATTTCAATTTGTTAATTGGGTTTAGCTTAGGTGGTTGGGAGGAATGATTTGTTGGGTATGTGTTATATTTGCACGATCAACTTCACATATGTCGTTGTGTCGAGAGCACTGAGGGGTTCACGAGAGGATCTCCCTTTCTGGGGGGTTGCACGGGTGCAGCCCTCGGAAAAAAAATTGGGCAGTTTTTGCATCCATTTTTAGCGGTTTTCTACACACAGTTTTCGCTTTTGGTGACTTTGTGGTGCATGGGCGGACTTGTGGCTTAGCCCATGGTTTTCTATTTCCAGTTAAGGAATTAGGGTTGTAGTCTAATTCGGGTCAATGGATTAGGAGTTTTAGATGCCACGGGATCATATATATATTATATTGTAAACAATGAAGTTGGAAGATGATGAATAAGAATTAGAGGTGCAACTAGGTTTAAAACTTACATGATTGTTATCCTCCCCACCTGGGTTCAACTCCTGCATGTGACACGATGATCTCATAATGAATATATTGTTGTAATGGTTTTGAACTCTATTGTTAACGTCCTTATACCTTGAAGATTCTAAAATTTACCGTGGATACCATTTTTGAAATAAAGAAAAATACTTGAAATTTTCCCTAAATTTTATAACCTAGAAAAAAAATGTTTTAAAACTAATTAAATTGTAATATCTTTAAAATTTTCGCAACTAAACCTAACTAACATATTTATATCACCCTGCATAATAAATAATAATAAAAAAAAAATTAAAAAATTAAAATAAGTAACAAACCAAGATGTTAAATACCAGTGAGAAGAAGAGTACACTTAAAACTATTTCAAAATTAATACCCAAAACAATATTATTTTGAAGCTTTGTTATATATATATTATTTTGAAGCTTTGTTATATATATATAATTTTGAAGCTTTATTATCTTCTCTAAAACGAATTGAATTTATTTTCTTGAGAGATATTGTTTTTTGGGTGACATTTTTTAAGTAAAAAAAAGTTTATAATATTTAGGGTTATTGGTTTAATTTTTTATTGATACAATTTGAAAATCTCGACATGTCACTACATTATAATATGTAAATAAAATTTGGTCACTTGAAATAATTTATTATTGATTTGTAAGGGGACAAACTTATACTTCTTTCAAATGTTTCTAGGTCTTAGGTCATTAACCTATTTCCTTGTGTTAGAGGAAGACAAGCCATTAACCAATCATAAAAACAGTTTTTGGTCATACTCTAGAGCCTAAAGATAATTTAAAGCTAGGTAGTATTTGCAAGAAAGCAAATGTTTCTTGTGATCATCACTAAAACTATCTCTAATGGAATCATATACTTTTTAATAGCATGTCACATTAATCCCATGCACTAAACCAAATACCATCCTCCATTACAATTTAACTTTTTACCCAAAAAACTAATTAATTTTTACAAAAGTATATAATATAATGAAATAAGTTTATTTTTATTTATTTTTAAATTGTACCATTCAAGTACCTAATTGAGATATTAAATAGAATACACGAAAACAATCTATTTTCATATAAATAAATAAAATATTTATATATCAATTTGATATATAACAAAGTTATAAACTTAAAAATATATTAATATTGAAATTGGAGTGGAGTTAATGGTTAAAAATATGTATTTTCATTGAAATAAAATAAAATATATACACATATATAAATTAAATAATAAAAAATTTACACTGAAATAATCCTTTCTTACACAAATACAATAATCTTATATATTAATTTAACATATAACTAAATTACAAATTTAAAATTATATTAATATTATGATGGTGGTGGTGGTGGTTAATGTCCACTGAGATTACTTGGATTTTAAAAAAAATGTTATTTCTATGCTTGAAAAGCATTAAGAGAAGGTTATCGAGACCACTAAAGTTTTGATGACTTAGAAGGTTAGGAAGGTCGGTATTGTGACAAATATTTTGAAATTGGAATCTAATTTGGGTATATGCAAGGCACTCTAGGAGAAAGTGTTTTTCATCTTCAATCCTCTTGGTGTAACAAATGTGACAGATTCTTTATTTTCATGATGTTTTAGGGATTGAGATTGTCATGGTGTTTTACAATATTTTTAATATCATTTATTCCCCAATAATTTTATACCATCATTATACTATCTCACTTGAGTAATTGGTGATTTTGGTAATTATACCAATTTGACATAAAACTAAATTATAAACTTAAAATTATATTAATATTAATATTATTATATGTAAAATATTTACTCCATTCAAAACAAAATTTCTCTTATTATATTAATGGATGAACATATTACTTATAAAGTTGTGAGATTCACTTTGACCTATTCCGTATTTATTAATATTTCATGTAAGATATTATTAGATAAATCAATATTTCATATATGATTTTATTAGATAAATCACAAGTTAAAGTGACCAAGTTTTTGTAGGGATGACAAAGTAATTGGTGATTTTGGTAATTATACCAATTTGACATAAAACTAAATTATAAACTTAAAATTATATTAATATTAATATTAATATATGTAAAATATTTACTCCATTCAAAACAAAATTTCTCTTATTATATTAATGGACGAACATATTACTTATAAAGTTGTGAGATTCTCTTTGACCTATTCCGTATTTATTAATATTTCATGTAAGATATTATTAGATAAATCAATATTTCATATATGATTTTATTAGATAAATCACAAGTTAAAGTGACCAAGTTTTTGTAGGGATGACAAAGAAGATAAGGTGGTTGATGATGTGGATAATTATGCACGATCTTTAATATGATAAGATAAGATTGATAACAATTATAATTATAAAGTTCAGAGTTTTTAGTTCGAGTGGTTGGGTAGCATGTTTGTTATTCTCTCTACTCAGGTTCAATTCCCACAAAAAGTGGACATGTTGATCAATAAAAATTATAATGACAGCCAACTAGATTTAAACCTAAACCTAATCTAGGTAATCTCACTTGAGTTATTAATTCCTATAAATAAATAAATAAAAAACAATTATAATTGTAAATATGATTATGATGTGGATTTTAAAGATAATAATTATAAAATCTTATTATTTTATTTTAAGAATATGATAACATAATGTTATAATAAATTTGAATATGGTGATGATGTGGTTTTTGGAGATATTAATTATAAAATCTTATTATATTATTTTATGAATGATTTTGTTCTATATTTAGGAGGTCATGATCTATTAAAATATTCTAGTAGAAGAATCCAAAGAATTAAGAATAATGGATTATTAAATAATTAATTTGGATTTGAATACGTGTCCTTTTCTTGTTTTTTAAATCCGTAGTCTAAAGCTGTGGGCAAAGCCAACGTATTTTATATTATAATATAATATGGATTATTAAATAATTAATTTGGATTTGAATACGTGTTTTTTTCTTGTTTTTTAAATCCGTAGTCTAAAGTTGTGGGCAAAGCCAAGGTATTTTCTATTATAATATAATAGAAAATAATTATTTTAATTAAAAAATGGGTATATGAGAAAAATAAAGTAGGTGATGGTTGGGTTTACTTAATAGTTTTGGAACCTCAAAATCCCTATCGAAAGGCATGTCGTGTAATGTTTTAATCATTGAAATAAATATATATATATATATATTTTTTTTAATCCGTCGTGTCAACTTGTGGGTAAAGACAAAGTATTTTATAATATAATAGAAAATAATTGTTCTAATGACAAAAGCTTATATGAGAAAAAGAAAGTAGGTGATGGTTGGGTTTAATTAATAGTTTTGGGCCAGCTAATTTCCCACGGAAAGATATGTAGTGTAATGTTCTAATCATTGAAATAAATATAAATTTTTAATGTTTTAATTATGGTCTTTTGGTCTGAGATTTTATTTGTTGTGTGGTATTTGTTGAGGGTGGGGTTATTAGTGATATTGATGGATGGATAATATTGGAATTTTTGTAGGATAGTCACTAACAAGGGGTGGGGGTTTTCATGATAATGGAAATAAGATTGTGCATTATGTTTGGGCATAGGGAATGTGACAAATAATTTTGTCGAAACCTATTTGTTGTGATGCAAGTTCAACATCGCTAGAAATTATGGAATGAAGACCTTGTTTGTCTTTGAGGATTCAATGTTAATCATACGGGCAATAATCACCTAGACAAACCTCGGAGGGTATCAACTACAAGGCATTGTAACACGAATTAAGCATGTTTTATCTCAATTTGATAAGGTCTCTCTTTTTCACATCAGGAGGGCATTGAACGAAGAGATGGTTGTATGGGAAAAAACTTGCGACGTCGTTGAATCTAGTGAGCATTATGGAAAATGAGGAATACAACTATGTCACAATCCCCTAATCATTTTTTAGTGGGTGATTAATCAACTTTATAATGTCCAAGTGGATCACAACCAAAGTACATTATGTGTGGCTTCCCCTGAGGTCATGTAAGGCGAGAAGGTAATAGAGGGACAACATGAGCAAGCAAGTCTACTCTCATTTATTCATATTGGCATCGTGTGAGAGATTTCAATGCGTCGACATGGAGTGAAGCAAAGGATATGGGATAAACCATGGGTGGGAGCCACCCTAGTTCTATAGTAATGTGGTTTGGCAGTGAAAGGATTTAGTCTAGAATTGTCTAATTGAATGAAGAATTCCAGAGGATTGGCAAGGGTGGGTCCATGGCATGACAATTGAGGTGTGTTTGGGGATGTTGACAATGAGCAGAGAGTGGTTACATGTTCAATTTCTTGTTGGTTCAGTCTTGGAATATATAACCCTATTTCAGAACTCGTTCACTATTGAGTTGCTCTTCTGTGGAGCCATTTAGCCACCCACACCAAAAGAAATTGTGGTTTTCTTCCAAAATTGAGTTTCCATTTAGGGTGTAGTGAGGAAGTGTCATTTCACTCTGCAATTTCTAGGCAAGCGGTAAGGGTTAGTAGTGTAACACTGGCAGGTGACAATGCTTAGGAGTTTAAAAGAGTCATGCACAAACACGAGGAAATAATATAGACCAATAACAATGTTATCCTAGTCATCACCTCCAAGGTGGCAAAGTTGGAGTGGTCTGGTATATCTCATAATGCTAATCTCTCTCTATCCTTCTTCTCAATCAAAAATGTCAAATTGACTTATTGGAAGAAAAATGTAGCAGACTCCATGTGTTAGTATTAGCTCAGCAAGTGGATAACCTCTCCTTGGAGTCAAATAATTTGGGTACTCAAATTTCTAAACAAGAGGGGAGAGTAGAGGCCGAAACTGTGCACCAAAATCAGGTTGCCATGGAAATCAAAGGCGCGGACACCCATTACTCTAGCAAGGAGAAAGAAGATAAAAACAACATGTAAATGTAAACTAGTATGAATGTTTTTTAGAATCATTTGTATTTTGTGTCACTTTATTATACAAGCTATGGGAAAGATCACTTGGAACTCTTTTTTGTATGTAAATATGAATCTAGAACTATGCTTTGTGTTGTGGGAATCAAAAGATGCAATTTGTGTACTTGTTGTTAGCCTCGGTGCATCAAGCCACTCTTTATATATAATGCAAAATTCAGTTCTAGTTAAAATAAAATAAAAAGAATAATCGCTAACAAGGAAATAGAAATGCTAGCATGTCAACTAAGTCTTAATCAAATCTTGTTGGCATGGTAAAACTCCATAGTCCTTATAAATCAATGTAAATCCATCTTAATCCTGTATTTATCAAGTATCGAGAGGGGTAAAATTTTCCAAGGTGTATTTTTTTACCATTTAAGATAGATCTAGGTTGCTTGTAGTCTCACTCAACTCCTTAGAATTCAAATCTAGCAACTTAATCAGATACAAATATGTAAAAATATAGTTTTTATCACTTTTAAAATATTTAATAACAATATGATTTCTATGTAAATATCGCATCTATAGAATCTTTATTTATGTGTTGATTTGGTATCCCTCTTTTTATATTTCTATAAATCCATTTTTGTATTAGCTACACATAAGTATCATAATCTTTTTGACCCATCCAACTATCTAAGTATCATGATTAGCATCCTTTTAGCGAAATTGTTTGGCTTGATACTTGAAAGAAAAATCAGTCAATGGGTTCACGACAATAATAAAAAGGATAAAGGACATACATGGTTCAAGAATAAACTTGCTATAATTGATCACCTTCCCACCCTTAAAGTTATTGTTGAGAACAATAAAGACAAAATTGAAGATGTTTTCGTTGTTTCATCAATTAAAAAAAATAAAAATGAGACTATACCTAAAGTTAACCTAAGGAAAAGACTAGAAGAAAGTGGGATCCCTCCTGAGCTCCATGGTGATGTGTTTATCTTCTACAAAAATGTTATTGCTAAGATGAAATGTAATAATCGGCCATCAATAGAGATTAGTTATAAAATTGATGTTAAGTAAGGGTGTCTTCTTTCTCCCACCCTTTTTAGCATCCATATTGTTAACTCGGGCAATGTTTAGAAGATGAAGGATGCATTGGTAGTAACATGGTAAGAGTCATTGAAGAAAATCATTGAAGATCTTCACAAGTATTGGATACCTAATCCTTGTGATTATGGTAGTTTGTAAATAATATTGTAAATAGTATAAATATGAAAAGTCATAGGAGATAGGAAGAGTCATTCGGAAGATGAAAACCAAAGGTCATCTAAATGTGTATCTATGAAGGTTTCATGTTAATTCAAAGTATCAAAGTGTGGACTTACATTGTATACCCATACATGGCCTGTGATTGGTATCAGCAAGTTAACTCCATGATTCTCTCCCCTAGGTGTTTCATTCTTACGTGCAGAAAGAAACGTCTCCATGTCGTTTGTCTCTCTGTTTGATTCCTTGTGCCCACAAGTGGTAACATATTCCATCTCGTACAACTTGGAAACTTGTGTCTTCTTGTATTCTCTCGAAAATCCTCTTTACTTTGGTATGCCTCTCTTCCCTTCCCACGACTCTCTCTCGAAAATCCTGCTTCTACTTCTGCTATAGCTTCGACCTCATCAAAATCATTTCTAAAATCATCATGTGCTTTGTTTATTTCATGTGTCTCTCTCTCTCTCCGTGAAACCCTTCGATGAGGTGCTCTCTCTACTTGAATCCCTTCATTGTAGAATCCAAGAACTCCAAATCCAAATCAAATCCTTGGACTTGCTGGTACAAAGTGAAAAATATCATTAAATATCCCTCTCTGCCATGAGGTGCTTCATATGGTAAATTTTCTCAGTTGTGCCAACTCGTAGTTTGTCTCCTCAATGGAATATCTAGCACAAGCCATTGAAGATAATACCCCATGTAATTTTGATTATGGAAGTATGTCATAGCTAGTGTATAACGAGTAGGAAGGTCCAAAAATATGAAAGGGACGGTTGATCCATTTGTTCTAGAATCAAAATATATCCTTTCTGAACCTCAATAGGTCCAAAGAGTGCAGATCCTAGGTTCAACATGTCAATCTCATCTGCATCCACTCTAATGTAAATAGTTTTCAAACTACAAAAAATTACTCAGGAAAATATTCTACCAAAGGAATGACGTCATGAAGGTGTTTGAGAGGTGTTGATAGAAGTTGAATGCCATTATGTTTCCCATGTTTGGAACGATGAGGAGTTGAACAAGTTGCTAGCTTCTTGATATTTTTTTGAAGGAGCAAGTGTAGATATCAAGTATCAAGTTTTGTTAGAAGCTAATGCATTTCTCTCATCTCTATTGTTGGCATGGTGCTGGCTAGAAAAGAAAATTACCCAGAATGGTACAGAAACATCAAACGCACTCTGATGTTTAACAACTTGTGGGATGGCATGTGCGAAGTAGAATCTATTAGTGAAGGAGAAGTTGAAACATAGGCGCAATGGAAGAGTAGTATACCAACCATTCCTACATCAAATAAGGAGCATGCCATATAGAAGGACAAAGACAAGAAAACACATTTCATTATTGTTGTGACAGTAAGTGAAGAGGTGAGCCACCATTTTGTTTTTATTAATGACTCCTATGGTGTTTTAAATAAATTGAAGGATTTTTATGACTCTCACTCAAAACTAGAACTTATACAATTGTTGGTGAAGTTCTTCAACCTAGAGTTGAAGAATGATGATCATGTGGCTTTATCTTCTGATATCAAATCCATAACTCATGAAATTGATTTCTTTGGAGTGAATATAAACATTCCTCTCACAAACTTCATTAATGCCCTCTACCCTACATATTCTCACTACCTTGAATCCCTACAATCTAGTGGTCAAATGAAATCCATCACATTTAACACTCTAGTGGAGAAACTTGCAAAATGTGAGAAATTCATTGGAAAGAAATTAGCTCAACCCATTGTGAGACCGTGTGCCTTTCTTAGAAAGGGAAGAATCAACCATATGATTCTTATAGAGGAGAAGGAAATAAACGAGGACATGGAAGAAATAATTTCAGAGGAAGGGGGGTATTGGCATGGTAGAACTCCATAGTCCTTATTATAGCACAAGTTGTGGGTTGGGAAAAGTTGGATCTGTTATCCCCGATTTCTAGGGATAGCTAGGAGATCATGTCTCGAGGCCCACAGGTCCTAGACATGGAGTACCAAGAGCAAGATTGACCTAAGCATGGCCCTGGAGGGCCCATCTTTCTTCTCTTTCATCAGAATTGTCTTGTCAACAACATCAACAACATCCATCACCTTCGGCTTGGGATTGTATCGGAGAAGACTCTTGCTCCATGAGGTAATTGGTCTAGGTATCATGGTATGTGTCATATTTGATCATTATAGCCTTTAGATATATGCATCAAATTCCTTTTATTTCTTACGACTAATTGGATCTTACATTAACCCACTTGACCATGGTTTGGGGGGATTGACAAGGTACCCTAGCAAGCTTGTACCCATAGGTTTTGGTTTTCCACCGGGGGATTTTGAAGGGCCATCGTCCGCTCCCATCATATCATCATTCTTACATCTTATCTCCCACTCATCTTCCCCATTCTCCTAGTCCGGGCATTAGGATGATCTGTTTGTGGGGTTACACCTTATCTCGTGGGAAGAAGGGGCTAAAGGCCCAGAAGGTAAAAGCAGTTGGTAAGAGCTAAAATCCATGAAAATGAAACCTAGAGATGCCTCGCCCAGGGATCCCCAAGAAGGCAATAAAAATCCTCTCAACAAGAAATAAGAGGGACCCGAAGAAAAATAACAAAACAAGACCTAGCCAAGAGGATAGGGGGTCTCATCATGAGCTAGCCTATTATGTTCATGGGTACCTAGTAGTATGACATTACCATTATCTGGTTACCACGCCAGGGCAGTGACCTTTTTTTGCATGGCCAAGGGAAAGGGGGTCTCATCACGAGCCAACCTTATCATCTATGTGAAAGTACTTGTGGGTAACACTGTCAGCTCTAGTCACCACACCAAGGCAGTGTCCTCTAGTTAGACCTTGAAATAAAATAAACAAGAAAAAGAAATAAAGAAAACAAAGAATAAAGGCAAAGAAAGGGCTTGGAAAGAATTGCATCCATGACAGGTACAACTCACCTTCTACAAAGGCACCCACAGGTAATATCGTACACCCTTGTCTTTTACTCTACCCGTATGTTTGGACATCCTTTGACCACATCACCTCGTGTTACATGGCTTGGATGATACCCTCTGGAAACTTTCCTTTTCTTATGGATGCTAGCCCAATAGGGTGTTTTGTCTTTCTCTTTAACTTTGTATAGTAGGTCATTGTAATATCTTTGAGCTATTGAATGATATATCATGGGTTTTATGCATGTATTTGATAAAATTAATGATGAGATGTGCTTAACATTGCTATGATCCCCCTGACTAATGAGCCCATGGAGGGCGAAGTTTTTGATGTGCAGGACCATGCTCGAAGGACAGGTACCAGTTGGGCTGGTACACATGGGGAGATGATTAGTTCGGATCTCCATGGGGTTGAAGAGCCCATTAGATAGTTGTTGAGACCCCATCAAGGGCAGAGACAGGATAATGATTGGATGAGCCTTCGCACATGAGAAGAAGAAGGATGTTCCACCCAGGACACTTTGACTAAGCCCAACCCAGGGGGGTTGACCCACTTTAGATGGAACGTTTTCCTTTTGATGGCCAGGACGTCACCCATGAGGTCTTGACGTCTCCCTGAGCGTGTGGTAGCTTGACAGGATGGTTGGCACGTGTGGCAGCTTGGAGGAGCCCGGAAAGGGCTAACGTTGGACTTTTGGATGCTGGACTAGCCCCAAAAGGGCCTAATGTCCCCCTCAGAGGGGCTTGACGTCTCACTTTTGCTCATTTATGTCTTTTACTTAGCAGTTAATGTAAAAACGGTATGATTTTGGTTTGTAGCCTTGTCGGTTATTTTTAATGACCTAATTTTAAATTAAAGGTCGTGAGATGCTATATATTGAGGATGTTTTTCCCTCATTTGAACATAACTGAACAACTCACACTTGTGAGGTCTGATTTTTGCGCCCTAGTTTGGGTATTTGGTCTTTTAAAGGAGGCGCACTTGTTGATGGAAGGCTTTTCTTGGCATATTTGGCATTTCTCTCGAGGAAGGTTTACAACTAGGGTTTGCACATGCTTTTATTCATGATATGTAAGTGTTTTTCCTGCAAAACTTCTTGATTGAATGGTTGTAGGTTAGTATTCTTGCATTTACTTATAAATTTGATGGTTTTAAAACCCTAGGTGACAAGCACACAAGTAGGTCCTTGTCTCATGTCCCCTTAGAGAGAAATTTTCAGCCATTGAAGAAAGAAGAAAGAGCCTAGCCTTTTCTACACTCTTCTCACTTTTTCCCTTAAGCTAGCTTTGATTTTAAGGGTTAAAAGGAGGGTGACGTCCTAGGCCTAGGTTATCTAAACCTAGGGTCGTCCATCTTCTAGGGTTTTAGTGATAGAGCCTTGCCATTGCAACACTCTCCCTCATTAAATCCTCTTGTTTTAAATCTTTTCTTTTGCTAGCTGTTTTGCCAAGTTTGACTTAAAGAAGGAGGAAAGAGCACGAGGCCTTGCTTAAGAAACATCGGAGTGAGCCTCTTTCCCCTAGGGTTTTTATTCTAGGGCCCTACCATTGCAGCACTCTAGAACCCTTCCCTCTTATCTTTAGCCTATTATACCTTCAACCTTGCATCCTCTCCTTGAATGACTCCATATACCCTTAGGCACTGATCTTAGACACACAACGTTGAAGTCCTAGTGTCCAAAACAACTCTCAAACTTTAAATTTTGAAACCCTAACTAACTAAGCTAACCCTAACTAGGCTGACATCATAGTTGGTTATTCCATCTTGACACAACAAACATTGATAATGAGAAATTAGATGATGGTTAAAGGCATTTATTGAGTAAATGATTGATTAGATATATCGTTTTCTACATCATCTCAATAGTTGTTGATGAATTGATACTTCTACATAGATATATTGACAAAACATTGATCTCATTAATATCTATTGTTTCATTGCTTATATGTTACTGTTAGATAGTCACATGAAGTACTAACCCACTGAGTTATAGACTACATATATATATTGTATTGTTGTTGTCTTGTTCCGGGCAGGTGTTTTCATTTGGGCATACACTTCATTTATTGGCTGATTAGTCGGACTTTCTGACCTTGGTGGTAACCTATGAGGAGGAACTTTTCCCTTGAATTTTATACTTTAAACTCTTCAAAACCCTAGGTTATTGGGGACGTCTCCCCTGGGTTAACCTCCCTAAATAGAAAGAACCTCCCCATTGAGGTGACATTGGGTGGGGAAGGTTCCTGTTACGCCAATTTGGCCTCAATCCTCTAACCTTTAGACCTAGCTACAAACTGTGCGACAACATTTTGGCGCCGTTTTCGGGGAACACTGAGTCAATCTTCCTCAAATGACAAATCTTTTCGGTAAGCCTTGCCTTAAAGACCCTTTTTTTTTACAATCTTACCTGGCGACTCCAGTAGGCTTTTATTCCCCTTTTCTTTGATAGTTTCAGGAAAACTATCTGGCGACTCCACAAACCAAAAGGAGATTCAATAACCCTCCTTGTCCTTCAGAAGGAAGCCTCCCTTGAATTCACCTGTTGTTAAGTCACTCTTTGGAAAGAGACTTCCTTTAGCAAACATGTCTAGCTCTCAGACCGCTACAACAAACCCGGTTAACAATCAAAGACAATGGTCATCTACCCTTTTCAAGCCGTTAGACATGTCAGCCATACCAGGCTACCTGAGGCAAATGCCACCCAAGTATGAGAAGTGGTTGCCTAATTTATCGATACTGATGCTACCAGTGCCAAAGAGCATATGAGTAACTTTTGGGAATTCTTTTAGCTTCACCCCATGAGTGATGATGTTGAAGACTTGGTCATGAAGTTATTCTCTGCTACTCTTTATGATGCCTCAAGGCATTGGTATCTCAGCCTTCCTGATGGAAGCATCAAGACCATGGATAGACTTGAAGAGACCTTTCTCAAAATATGGAGTATTAAAGAAGACCCTAATATGTTGCTCACTTGACTAAATAGCCTTGCCAAATATGAAAATGAGTCCATTCGGGAATTTCACACCAAATTCGAGACATTGCTCCAAAGAATTATCGCAAGCCATCACCCGAAAGATGATTACCTTGTTCATATTTATACCAGATCTTTCAATGGCCAACCAGGGAATCTTCTTAGAGATAAAAACCGCCAATCCATTTAAGAAGCCCAAGAGCTCGCCACCAAGATAGAAGGGAACCTCCTTTCATCTAAGATTGAGCCCTTTGCTAACCCTAGGGGGAGAATAGATACCAAGCAGAAAATAGTGCACAATGCCAAACCCACTTCAGACCTCTACGATAGTATCAAAAAATTACAAGCCTCCATGGATGGCATCATAAAAAATCAAGAAGCGATGATGAACTGGATTGTCAGACTTGAAAAATACCAGATCCAAGCACCTAGGCCTCCGTTCAAAGGGCAGTTCCAGAGAGGGAATCAATTTTACAAGCCAAAGAATGAGAATGAAGTCCCAAATAACTTGGCCCCTACAAACGTTGTGGATGAAAACCCTTGGTGCCTGGAGTGCAGTGAAGCACATTGGGAGCATGAATGTCCTTATAATGCCAACCAACAACAAGTCAACAATTTGGATTGCTTCATGAACTTTCCTTAGATAAATATCACAGATATAGAACATCAATAAGTCGTGAGGGAAGCAACCAGAGCAGCAAGGATGGCGGTAATAAATAACTTGGACCAGGAATCACGAGAAAAGCTCAAGAAGCAGGAAGTTCAAGTATATAGAAGAAAGAATCTGAAACAACCTACCGTTGATCAGCCGAAACCCCCACCTCTTGAGGTTCTTCTTCTTAAGACATCCAAGACTAGTAAGGTTGACCTTAAATTTGACTTTGAAGGGGCTTTATCAAAAATGCATGTGAATGTTCCCCTAAGAGAAGCAATCAAGATCCCATCCATTAAAGAATGCTTTGATAATTTCTTTTCGGGATCAACTGAACCTATGGATCCCCCTATTATGTTGCAAGCTGATCATTTCAGGATCCAGTATGGTGAAAACCCTCCCTTCTTCATGACTTTAACAATGAACAAAAAATATCTTAACAATTGCATGCTAGATATGGGTGTTGGTGCTAACATGATGTCTCTTAAAGTCATGTAGCAAATGGGTTTGAAGGTCACTAGGCATTACAGGAATGTGTGTGGTTTCGAATCTAAAGCAATACCTACACATGGGGTGGTTGAAAATGTTGAAGTACACTTAAAGGAATACCCCGAGAAGACAGTCCACATAGATATTATAGTGGTTTATGTCCCAGATGTGCGGGGGATGTTGTTATCTAGGAAGTTTGGTGCAATCATAGGTGGCTCCCTTGAGATGGACCTCACCTTCTTACGATTACCATTGAAAGATGGAACAATGGGACGTTTGCTCAATGTACCAATAACTGGGAATCATGTACAAGACATTGCTCCTCCCATAAATGATGATAAAGCGCAGAGTGATGTGATACAAACTCTTCAAGAATACTCTCCAGAAGACATTCCCTTTACAATGGAAGAAGACTTTGATCAGATCGAATGTCCCAAGAAAGAAGAATACCAACAACTCCTAGATGAATTCAAGAACAAAGAAGTTGGGACGGTGAAGATATTAAAAAAGAAAAAGGATGAAGATGATGTAGAAATTTGGCCATCCCAACAAGAAGTCTTTACAGCAAAATCCCACCCACCTCCCTCAGTACAGTACACCAGGGTTGTTCAGGGAATGACCAAATACAAAGTCAGAAAGTATAAGGAGGGAGATATGGTATGGATGTGGGATACTCAGAAAGGAGAGCCAACTAATGTAAAGGGAAGCACGCAGTCATGGCTCGGACCCTTCAAAGTCGGAATGGAATCAGTTGATAACTCATACTATTTGTCCACTTTGGAAGGAAGAAGGCACCCATTACCCATCAACGGGCACCTCCTCAAACCCCACCAAGGTGGTGGGACCTGATTCCATAGGTAAGGTTAGGTAGGTAGGCATTTTTCATGTATTATACCATTTGCATTTCATGTTAGTTTGCTTCCTCACTTGCATATTGATTGTTTATTTCAGTCGTATACACACACACACACACACACACACACACACACACACAC
>ML782443.1:149866-164489 GCA_009831015.1 Picea engelmannii | reverse complement strand
CATTTTCGAGTATGAGCGGGTCTGGAGGTTGTGCCAGAGATGATGAGGTTCTCATGCGCTCTACGGTGAGCACATGTCCCCGAGTTGGAGCCAGATGCTATCCCCAATTTCTAGGGATAACTAGGAGATCATGTCTTGAGGCCCATAGGTCCTAGACATGGAGTACCAAGAGTAGGATTGAACTGAGCATGGCCTTGGAGGGCCCATATTTCTTCTCTTTCATCATAATTGTCTTGTCAGCAGCAACAGCAGAATCCATCACCTTCAGCTTGGGCTTGTATCAGAGAATACTCTTGCTCCATGAGGTAATTGGTCCAAGTATCATGGTATGTGTCATATTTGATCATTATAGCCTTTAGATATATGCATCAAATTCCTTTTATTTCTGACGACTGCTTGGATCTTACATTAACCCACTTGACCATGGTTTGGGGGGATTGACAAGGTACCCTAGCAAGCTTGTACCCATAGGTTTTGGTTTTCCACAGGGGGATTTTGAAGGGCCATCATCCACTCCCATCATATCATCACTCTTACATCTTATCTCCCACTCATCTACCCCATTCCCCTAGCCAGGGCATTAGGATGATCTGTTTGTGGGGTTACACCTTATCTCATGGGAAGAAGGGGCTAAAGGCCCAGAAGTTAAAAGCCATGAAAATGAAACCTAGAGATGACTCACCCAGGGATCCCCAAGAAGGCAATAAAAAGCCTCTCAACAAGAAATAAGAGGGACCCGAAGAAAAATAACAAAACAAGACCTAGCCAAGAGGATAGGGGGTCTCATCACGAGCCAGCCTATTATGTTCATGGGTACCTAGTAGTATGACATTGCCATTATCTGGTTACCATGCCAGGGCAGTGACCTTTGGTTGCATGGCCAAGGGAAAGGGGGTCTCATCACGAGCCATCCTTATCATCTCTGCGAAAGTACTTGTGGGTAACACTGTCAGCTCTGGTCACCACACCAAGTCAGTTTCCTCTAGTTAGACCTTGAAATAAAATAAACAAGAAAAAGCAATAAAGAAAGCAAAGAATAAAGGCAAAGAATGGGCTTGGAAAGAATTGCATCCATGACAGGTACAACTCGCCTTATACAAAGGCACCCACAGGTAATATCGTACACCCTTGTCTTTTACTCTACCCGTATGTCTGGACATCCTTTGACCACATCACCTCGTGTTACATGGCTTGGATGATACCCTCTGGAAAAATTCCTTTTCTTATGGATGTTGTCCCAATAGGGTGTTTTGTCTTTCTCTTTGACTTTGTATAGTAGGTCATTGTAATATCTTTGAGCTATTGAATGATATATCAAGGGTTTTATGCATGTATTTGATAAAATTAATGATGAAATGTGATTAACATTTCTATGATCCCTATGACTAATGAGCCCATGGAGGGTGAAGTTTTTGATGTGCATGACCATGCCCAAAGGACAAGTACTAGTTGGACCGATACACATGGGGAGATGATTAGTTCGGATCTCCATGGGGCTGAAGAGCCCATCAGATGGTTGTTGAGACCCCATAAGGGGCAGAGACAAGACAGTGATTGGATGAGCCTTCACACATGAGAAGAAGAAGGGCGTTCCACCCAGGACACTTTGACTAAGCCCAGTCGAGTGGGGTTGACCCACTTCAGATGGAACATTTTCCTTTTGACAACCAGGACGTCACCCAGGAGGTCTTGACATCTCCTTGAGTGTGTGGTAGCTTGACAGGACGACTGACACGTGTGGTAGCTTGGAGGAGCCTGGAAAGGGATAACGTTTGACTTCTGGATGCTGGACTAGCCCCAAAAGGGCCTAACGTCCCCCTCAGAGGGGCTTGACGTCTCACTTTTGCTCATTTATGTCTTTTACTTAGCAGTTAATGTAAAAACAATATGATTTTGGTTTGTAGCCTTGTCGGCTATTTTTAATGACCTAATTTTAAATTAAAGGTCATGAGATGTTATCTAGTGAGGATGTTTTTCCCTCATTTGAACATAACTGAACAACTCACACTTGTGAGGTCTAATTTTTGCGCCCTATTTTGGGTATTTGGTATTTTAAAGGAGGTGCACTTGTTGATGGAAGGCTTTTCTTGGCATATTTGGCATTTCTCTTGAGGAAGGTTTACAACTAGGGTTTGCACATGCTTTTCTTCATGATATGTAAGTGTTTTTCCTGCAAAAATTCTTGATTGAATGGTTGTAGGTTAGTATTCTTGCATTTACTTATAAATTTGTTGATTTTAAAACCCTAGGTGACAAGCACACAAGTAGGTCCTTGTCTCATGTTCCCTTAGAGAGAAATTTTCAGCCATTGAAGAAAGAAGAAAGAGCCTAGCCTTTGCTACACTCTTCTCACTTCTTCCCTTAAGCTAGCTTTGGTTTTAAAGGTTAAAAGGAGGGTGACATCCTAGGCCTAGGTTATATACACCTAGGGTCGTCCATCTTCTAGGGTTTTAGTGATAGAGCCTTGCCATTGCAACACTCTCCCTCATTAAATCCTCTTGTTTTAAATCTTTTCGTTTGCTATCCATTTTTCCAAGTTTGACTTAAAGAAGGAGGAAAGAGCATGAGGCCTTGCTTAAGAAACACCTGAGTGAGCCTCTTTCCCCTAGGGTTTTGATTCTAGGGCCCTGCCATTGCAACACTCTAGAACCCTTCCCTCTTGTCTTTAGCCTATTACTTCTTCAACCTTGTGTCCTCTCCTTGAATGACTCCATATACCCTTAGGCACTGATCTTAGACACACAACGTTGAAGTCCTAGTGTCCAAAACAACTCTCAAACTTTAAATTTTGAAACCCTAACTAACTAAGCTAACCCAAACTAGGTTGACGTCATAGTTGGTTATTCCATCTTGACGCAACAAACATTTATAATAAGCAATTAGATAATGGTTAAAGGCATTTATTGAGTAAATGATTGATTAGATATATCATTTGCTACATCATGTCAATAGTTGTTGATGAATTGATACTTCTACATAGCTATATTGAAAAAACGTTGATCTCATTAATATCTATTGTTTCATTGCTTATATGTTATTGTCAGATAGTCACATGAAGTACTAACCCACTGATTTATAGCCTGCATATATATATTGTATTGTTTTTGTCTTGTTCTGGGCATGTGTTTTCATTTGGGCATACACTTCATTTATTGGTTGATTAGTCAGACTTTCTGACCTTGGTGGTAACCTGTGAGGAGGAACTTTTCCCTTGACTTTTATACTTTAAACTCTTCAAAACCCCAGGTTACCGGGGAAATCTCCCTTGGGTTAATCTCCCTAAATAGAAAGAACCTCCCCATTGAGGTGACATTGGGTGGGGAAGGTTCCTGTTACGCCAGTTTGGCCTCGATCCTCTAACCTTTAGACCTAGCTACAAACTGTGCAATAACAGGATCCAACCACAAAAGCAAGTGCTAAAACTTGGGAATCCTACACCCAATGTCACCTCGATGTGGGTCATGCACTTCAAGGGTGACTAGGTCACTCTGGGGAGGGAATTCTGGCGACCCTAGGGGGAATGATATGTAGATGAGTGGATATGGAAGTGGAACCCCTAGAAGTCAAGTATAAGTGAAGTGAGATGTGGAAAGAGATGCCTTGTAAGTCAAATGATTGTTTCCCCAAAGGTGTAGTACTTCTCTAGATGATTTACCTGCCCGAGACACAAGAAAATACAACTTGCAATGATATATGTTAGTGTGGATCAACAAGTTAAGCTTGTTGTCCCTAATTTGCAGAAGTAGATGAAATTTTATTTCAGCAATTAAGACATTCAAATCAACATGTAAAGATAAGATCAATCAACAATATTATCAATGAATTAGGCAATCAATTATGACTGAAAAATGGCACTTTGAGGCTAAATAAAGCAAGTTGTTGTAACATGTATTTTCTGCAGAAAATTTTAGCCTTATGGTTGTAGCTTTCATTCACTTATATCATAAAGTTACACCATCAAAATATGCCAACAATTAGCCCAAAATGTGTTCCCTAGTTAGTAGAGTTAGTGAGCAAGATTTAAGAGCTAGTCTAAGGTTAGTTTAGGAGTTAAGAGAGAGTTAGTAGCTAGGGTTATGCAACCTTAATGGCTATATGTTAAAGTTTGTAACATAAATTAAGGTAGTGGGAGAGAGGGGACACCCTAGTAGGGGAAGAGTCATCTCAATGTGCCAAACCAACTTCAAACAATATATCTTTCAAAAGATGAAATTTCACTTTTTCCAAGGCAATGATTTTATATCTCCAATGCAAAAAATAAATGACTAGTGCCTTAAAAATTGGGTTAATGGAGTCAAGTAAATAAACTAGAGATGTTATTTCCTTGGGGGTGTAAATCCTGTTACTTCCCAAGGAAAGTATCTCTAGTTAGGGTTTGAGAATGAGAGGTGTAAATCCTCTTACTTCCCAAGGCAAGTATCTCTAGTTAGGGTTTGAGAATGAGAGGTGTAAATCCTCTTACTTCCTAAAAAAAACCCTTGCAACATCAATGAACTTCAAGAAATAAATGATGGAGACTAAAGTGGGGGTCTAAATTCTCTTACTTCCCACTTAGCTCCCATCACAACGATCCTTGACTTGAAAAAAGTATAGCATAAGAGTAGAAGACCACACCAAAATCAATAAAGATGCTAAGACAATCCACTATAAAAGCTAGAAACCATTCATCCAAGGCTAGAGCATCACTCCTCCATCAACCATTCACAAAATATAGCCATAAACAAGTGCACAAGAGACAAATATTCCAAGTGTAGTGAAAATTTCAGATCAATTCCTCTCACAAGAGGGAGAGTTATGTTCAAATGAGATCTTATGATCTCCTATTTATACAAAATGCCACCAAGGTGAGTTGTCCACATATTAATGGGTAAACCACAAGAATACGAGTCAAAAACCCTAATATTTCCCCCTTTAAAAAAGTAATATCAACAATTCATTTAAAATTCACTTTTGCACATAATAAAACCCTAATTTTAGTAGGACGTCACCCCTTTAGGGGACGTTTTGGCATTAGGAGGAGGTCGTTGGTGATGGAGAAGAGTAGAGAGGCTTCCCAAAGACACATGTCAAGAATCCAACGAATTCCTTCATAATGAAGGCTCAATCCCCTTCAAAATTTCCAAGTGCCAATGTATGTCACCTCACGACCAAGCCCTAACCCCCCTAGATGACGTCATGCTAAAAAAGGAGACGTTTTGCCTCTCCTAGGAAAACAATTTGGCATGTGGAGGCTAGGATACATTGTCCAAGTTATATTCAAGGCCTTTCAATTTTTATCTTCCTCATCCGTCACGAAGGCCCTTGGAATCCACATGTGGGATCCAAGCCCCATGGAAGCCTAAGCTAGGCATGTTCTTCCAAAATTGTCCACCAACTAGGTCCTACAAAGACAAACAAGAACATCCTCCAAGGATCTCAAGTCATAACATTATGAAAAGTGAATCCAATCAATAAATTAGCCACCTAAGCATGTGCATCAAAGAGCACTATATCAAACAATTAATTTCTCAAAGACAATATGCGACTTGTCAAGCTTGAATATGGGAGGGTTGACGAGGTGTCATATTCGGTAGATCTTTCCCTAGGTCAAGGAGAGTTTCCAAGAGATCCCTCTCCAAGCCATGTAAATTAGGTGAGGTGGTTGTGGTCAAGACTTATTGAGCATAGGGATCATGACATACAGGGGGTCATAGTGTCTCATAGAGGGTGTGTGGTACCTTTGTCCACAAATTCACTTTTTCCAAGCCCATTAATTTCCATTCTTTTATTCTTTAATAATTTTAGGGAGAGGTTGAAGGTCATTTCCCTAGTGTGGTGACCAGATAATGGCAATGTCACCCACAAACACCTAGTGTAAATGAGAAGGTTGGCTCGTGATGAGACCCCCTTTCTCTTAGCCATGCAAGTGAGAGCCATTACCCTAGTTTGGTGACCAAGTTATGGAAATGTCATACCACTAGATATTCATGGACATGGTAGTTCGGCTCGTTATGAGACCTCTTATCCTTCAACTTACTTTTTAAGAATTATTTATTATATTGTTGGTCCCCTTTACTCAAAGATAATTGTTTCACTAATTTCTTGGGTGATTCATGGGAGAAGCATCTGGAAGGTTCATATAAGGTTTTTATATTTTACCCAACATCAATACCTCTCGGCCTTTAGCCCCTTCTTCCCATAGAATGAGGGACAACCCCTTCTTGGGTCAATACACCCTAAAATCACAAGAGATAAGGAAATGGAGGGGGGAAATGATGGAAAATGGTAAGTATGGTTGGGAATGATATGATGTATTTTTAAGGGAGTTCCTAGTATCAAACCCATCCCCAAGGAAGACCACCTACTAGGGAACAATGTCAACCACAGCAAGGAAAACAACATAATGTCAAAGAACATATCATGAAATCTAGAGCAATCTAAGATACAACATACTCAACTAGATTAAATATTGAAATTATGCTCACCATAATACTGACTTGTACCACATGGAGCAAGGCCCATTGCCTTCCGAAAGCCATCTGATGTGGTGGATGCCATATGGAAATCTGTGACCATCTGTGGTGGTGAGAGGGGTTTCCAACTGTGCAAAAGGGTGTTGTTGGTCATGTAGTCTCTCAGAACTCCATATCTGCAACCTGAGGGCCTCGAGACATAATCTCCTTAGTTATCCACAAAATGGGGATAACATATGGCTCTTACTTGGGGAAATGTACTTGTCATAGAGTGCATAAGAACCATGACATCACCTGGTATACCTGTGCCTACCAAAATATTAGACAAAGGGATCAGAGCATCTACGGTGGTGTTATCACCCTTCATACATATATATATAAATTGAAAATGAAAACTAAACTAGAAAAGAAAATTTTTGACATTTTTTCAAAAATTTCTAACCTAAGCATGAAATCAATATGCAAGTAGATAAAAATCAAAATGAAATGCATCTAAACTAATATGAGAAATAAATATGAAAATGCAGGAATCAAAATGAATTACCTACTTACGAGAGGCCTTGGGGCCCTGAAGATCACATGCTGGATGATGTCAGGTGAAGTCATAAAACCAATGCAACCATTTGATTATCTCATCAAGGTATCTCCCCTGTGCTTAATCATATAATAAAACAAAGATAAGTCAAGCACATAATAATCATGAGTATAAACACACATATAATCGATCATGAAATAAAATTCATGAATATGGGTGATAAGGAGGAAATCCTACTAGAAAGAAAACCATCAACCCGGTCATCTCACCTGAAAGTGTAGTCACAATAATGATCAATCCGTCTCTGAACGGGGATACTATATGTAGATGAAGGCTCATCTCCATCCATGCACAAAGACTCATTGCTTGTCGAGGACTAAGAGGAAATGAGAGATCAGAAGAAAACTGCATGGTCTCTTGGAGAAGAGGGTAAGAGGTAAGGAACAATCTTAGGTGTATAAAAACACCACCTCTTCCCTTGTGAATATCCATGGAAATATCCAAGATGAAAATACTTCCACTTTGAAGAATGAACCTCTGACTGCTCTACGCTGACCACGTCCTCGTATTCCTCAAAATCTGAGCACAATGGTTGGAATTCCTCATAAAACAAATATGCATCCTCAAAAGGGTATGTACAAAAGGATAACTGGAAAATACTCCAAGTATGTTGTGTCAAGTCATCCTCAAAAGGGTGGAACAAATATGTAACTATATCATCACCATGATTCCAAACATTTGAATCATATATGTATGAGGACCACTCCTCTGATGATGGCACCCCCTCTACCTGAGAGTTACCCTCAATGTCATAAATGGGGTCTTTATCAAACTTGAGACAACTAAGATCCCATCTGCGTCTACCAGTCTATATGAAAGTGTCTATAGGATCATCAACCATATCAAAGGGTACTTTCATAAGACCATCAATATGACTGAAAATAACCATATTTTTGTCTTTGTGTGCAAGAGGAGAAAAGGCATGGGCATCTTCAACTGGACCTTCAAATTATTTATCATCGAGATTAATCGCTTCTTCAACATTAGGAGGTAAACAAGGTTGGAAAACCTCGTCTTCATCCAGTGGGATCAAAGATAGTGGTGCCTCAATATGTTGTGTCTTATCATAATTCTTCTTTATTTTTACAGGCAATCCCCTCCATCGCCTATTCATCACAAGAGGCTTGATTTTGAGTGCATATTTATTTGCTTGCTTTTCTTCAAGGGGATCTTCCATATCCATGGTTTCCTCCGATACTTCTTCATTTTCAAGTTCATGGAATAAATCATCATCAAGGTCTTCGAAAGGGTCATAATTGATTGTATTCTCTTCTTGATGGATTTCTTCATATGTTTTTCCTTTGAATACTTCTTCATCATCAAGGGAATAAAATAATTCTCTTATGTGATACATCATCTCTTTAGCAGCATTCTCCTTTTCCATCTATAAAAATGCCAT
This sequence comes from Picea engelmannii, assembly GCA_009831015.1. Taxonomy (NCBI): domain Eukaryota; kingdom Viridiplantae; phylum Streptophyta; class Pinopsida; order Pinales; family Pinaceae; genus Picea; species Picea engelmannii. Next base: position 156,043 of record ML782443.1, on the reverse strand, counting down.
TGTTAAGTCACAACAATTTTTGGATGAGGGTTCATTCCATGGTGCCATAGTTCCATTGACTGAAAAGACACCTCAAATGAGTCGCCAGGTAAGATTAAATCTCACCAAAGGAGGAAAGGGGAAAGAGGGAAAGGTGGGTTCATGGAAGGTGGAATCGCCAGATGAAATTCAACATGTGCTCATCAAGGAAAAGGGAAAGGGAACATCCATTATGTGGAGTTGCCAGACAAGCTAAGGGAAAGGATTTGGGATAGCTTACCAAAGTGTCATTAGGGTACGAAGAAGATTCAAAATCTTCCCTAGTAGTGGCACCAAAATGTTATAGCACAAGTTGTAGGTTAGGAAAATCCCGACCCAACCACAAAATCAAGTGCTACAACTTGGGAATCCTACACCTAATTTCACCTTAATGTAGGTCCCACACTTCAAGGGTGACTAGGTCACTCTAGGGAGGCGAACCCGGTGACCCTAGGGGGAATGAGATGTAGATGAGTGGATATGGAAGTGGAACACCTAAAATTCAATTCTAAGTGGAGTGATATGTGGAAATATTTTCCTTTTAAGTCAATTGATTGTTTCCCCAAAGGTGTAGTACTTCTCTAGATGATTGTACCTGTCCGAGACACAAGAAAATCCAACTTGCAATGATATATGTTAGTGTGGATCAACAAGTTAAGATTTTTGTCCCTAATTTGCAGTAGTAGATGACAGTTTGTGTCATAAATTAATACATTCAAATCAACATGTAAAGCATAAGATCAATCAACAATATTTTCAATGAATTAGGAAATCAATTATGACTGAAAAATGACACTTTGAGGATAAATAAAGCAAGTTGTTGTAACATGTATTTTCTGCAGAAAATTGTAGCCTTATGGCTGCAGATTTCAGTCACTTATATCAGCAAGTTACACCATCAAAATATGCCAACAATTATCCCAAAATATGCACCATAATTAGTAGAGTTAGTGAGCAAGATTTAAGAGCTAGTCTAGGGTTAGTTTAGGAGTTAAGAGAGAGTTAGTAGCTAGGGTTATGCAACCTTAATGGTTGTAGGTTAAATTTTGTAACATCAATTAAGGTAGTGGGAGAGAGGGGAAACCCTAGTAGGGGAATATTCCTCTCAATGTGGCAAACCAACTTCAAGCAAGAGATCTTCAAAAGATGAAATTTCATGTTTTCCAAGGCAATGATTTTATATCTCCAATGCAAAAAATAAATGAGTAGTGCCTTAAAAATTGGGTTAATGGAGTCAAGTAAATGAACTATATATGCTACTTCCTTGGGGGTGTAAATCCTCTTACTTCCCAAGGAAAGTATCTCTATTTAGGGTTTGAGAATGAGGGGTGTAAATCCTCTTACTTCCTCAAACAAACCCTTGCAACATCAATGAAATTCAAGCAATAAATGATGGAGACTAGAGTGCGGATGTAAATTCTATTACTTCCCACTTATCTCCTAACACAACAATCCTTGACTTGAAAAAATTATAGCATAAGAGTAGAATACCATACCAAAATCAAGAAAGATGCTAAGACAATCCACCATAAAAGCTAGAAACCATTCATCCAAGGCTAGCGCCTCACTCCTCAATCAATCATTCACAAAATATAGCCATAAAAAAATGCACAAGAGACACATATGCCAAGTGTAGTGAAAATTTCAGATCAAGTCCTCTCACAATAGGGAGAGTTATGTTCAAATGAGATCTTATGATCTCTTATTTATACAAAATGTTACCAAGGTGACTTGTCCACATATTAAGAGGTAAACCACAATACTAGGGGTCAACAAACCTAATATCGCCCTCTTTAACAAAGTAATCTCAATAATTCATTTAAAATTCACTTTTGCACATAATAAAACCTTAATTTTAGTAGGGCGTCACCCCTTTAGGGGACGTTTCAACATTTGGAGGAGGTCGTTGGTGATGGAGAAGAGTAGAGAGGCTTCCCAAAGCCACATGTTAAGAATCCAACAACTTCCTTCATGATGAAGTCTCAAGCCCCTTTAAAACGTCCAAGTGCCAATGTATGTCACCTCACCACCAAGCCCTAACCCCCCTAGATGATGGCATGCTAAAAAAGGAGATGTTTTTCCTCTCCTAGGAAAATCATTTTACATGTGGGGGATAGGATACATCGTCCAAGTCATCTTCAAGGCATTTCAAGTTTGATCTTTATCATCCAACATGCGGGCCCTCCCTTAGAATCCACCTATGGGCTCAAAGACCCATGGAATCCCAAGCTAGGCTTGTTCTTCTAAAATTGTCCACCATCTAGGTCTTGCAAAGACAAACAAGCATGCCCTCCAAGGATCTCAATTCATAACATCATGATAAGTGAATCCAATCAATAAATTAGCCACCTAAGCATGTGCATCAAAGATCACTATATCAAACAATTAATTTCTCAAATACACTATGTGACTTGTCAAGCTTGAATATGGGAGGGTTGATGAGGTGTCCTATTGGGTAGATCTTTCCCTAGGTCAAGGAGAGTTTCCAAGAGATCCCTCTCCAAGCCATGTAAAGTGGGTGAGGTGGTTGGGATCAAGACTCAATGGGAATATGGATCATGGAATACAAGGGGTCGTGGTGTCTCATTCATGGGTGCCTTTGTAGAGGGTGTGTGGTACCTTCATCCGCAAATGCACTTTTTCCAAGCCCATTAATTTCCATTATTTTATTCTTTCATAATTTTAAGGAGAGGTTGAAGGTCACTGACCTTGTGTGGTGACCACATAATGGCAATGTCACTCACAAACACCTAGTGGAAATGAGAAGGTTGGATCATGATGAGACCCCCTTTCTCTCAACCATGCAACTAAGAGCCATTACCATGGTTTGGTGACCAAATGATGGCAATGTCATACCACTAGATATTCATGGACGTGATAGGCTATCTCTTTATGCGACCTCCTATCCTTCAACTAACCTTTTAAGCATTATTTATTATATTGTGGGTCCCCTTTACTCAAAGATAATCATTTCACTTCTTTCTTGGGTGATCCCTGGTCGAAGCATCTGGAAGGTTCATACAAGGATTTTATCTTTTACCCAACATCAATCCCTCTGGGCCTTCAACCCCTTCTTCCCATAGAATGAGGGACAACCCCTTCTTGGGTCAATACACCCTAAAATCCCATGAGATAAGGAAATGGAGGGGAACAATGATGGGAAGTGATAAGTATGGTCGAGAATAGTACAATGTATCTTTAAGGGTGTCCCTAGTAGCAAACCCATCCCCAAGGAAGACCACCTACTAGGGCACAATGTCAACCACCGAGGTGAAGCAGGGAAAAAGGAATAATGTCCAAGCACATATCATGAAATCTAGATCAATCTAAGATACAACATACTCAACTGGATTAAATATTGAAATGATGCTCACCATAATACTAACTTGTACCTCATGGAGAAAGGCCCACTTCCTTCAAAAAACCAACTAATGTGGTGAAATCCATCTGGAAATCTATGACCATCTGTGGTGGTTAGAGGGGTTTAAAACTGTGCAAAAGGGCATTGTTGGTCATTTAGTCTCTCGACACTCCATATCTGCAACCTAAGGGCCTCGAGACATAATCTCCTTAGTTATCCACAAAATGGGGATAACGGTCCTTATAAACCAATATAAATCCATCTTAATCTTATATTAAGTATTGAGAGGAATCAAATATTCTAAGGTGCATTTGTTTATCTTTTACGATAGATATAGGTTTGTTGTAGTCTCACGCTACTCCTTCAAATTCAAATCTCACAACTTATACATATACAAATATGTAAAAATATAGTTTTTATCACTATAAAAATATTTGTATTTGCATTATAACAATATGATTTGTATGTTGTAGATATTAACCTTGTACAATTATTTATTGCAAACATATTTTCAATAAAATAACAGAAAAGATACAATCGCAAATACACACATTACACAAATATTTTTCCCCTGGAAACCCAAACCGGGAAAACCAACATATTTTATATTCATTCACCATCATACATTTTTTACATTACAATATATATATATATATATATATAGGATCCCATAGAATCCAAAAACCTAATCCAATAACCTAGATTAGTCAACAACCCTAATTCCGTAACTGAAAATATAAAACCATCGGTGAAAAACATGTGTCGAAAAACCGCCCAAAAATGGACGCAAAAAAATGCCCCCCTGTGACCCCCCGGGAAAGGGGGCTCTTCACCCCCCTCTTACCCCCCTGCATGCTTGATGCAACGTAGACACTAATTCTAACCATGCAAAGAATATAACACATACCAATCATTCTCTCATTTGTTGTTTTCTTTGCATACAAGGGGTTACAAGGTTACATAGTCAACAATCCAGGGCAACAATGCCCATAGATCCTCTACACCAAGAGAACTTCTCAATGCTCAGATATTTTGTTAATGAATATGCAACATTCTTCAAGGTTACTACCTTCATCAAAAACACCTTCTTTTCTTCAACCATGTCTCGCACAAAGTGATATTGAACATCAATATGCTTAGTCTTTGAATGATAAGTTGGGTTCTTCACCAGAAAAATTGCATTATGAATGTCACAATATATCCTTATAGTTTTTTGTACCAACCCAATACCTGAACACAATCTTTGTAACCATAATACTTCCTTGCTTGCATGAGTGGTTGCCATGTATTCATCTTTTGTAGTTGAAATCACCACTACAAACTGCCTTTTTCTCATCTAGTCGACTGCTCCTCTAAACAAGTTAAACACATACCCGCTTGTAAATCTTATACAATCCAAATATCTATCCTAGTCGTCATCCACAAAGCCATGTATTTCCAACACTCTGTCCAAACCTGACCTTCCTTGGTAGCACAATCCATAACTAGTAGTGCCACACAAATAAGTATCAAAAATTTTATACCACATCCTTAGTGATTGTTTTAAACCATACATGGAATTTTTTAGCTTGCATACCAACTTCTTCTTTCCCTTCACATCAAAGCCTCATGGCTGCTTCATGTAGATTTCTTCTTCCATATTCCCATGTAGGAATGTTGTCTTCAAATCCATCTGTTCTACTTCAAAATCAAACACAACAACAACAAATAACATAAATCTAATAGAAGTTAACTTGGCAACAAGAGAAAAAATCTCACCAAAATCAATTCCCTCAACCTGGGAATATCCTTTTGCTACTAACCAAGATTTTTATTTCTCCACTTTGCCTTCTGCATTCAACTTCCTTTTAAATACCCATTTGTTGTCAATAGGATTTCTTCCAGTCGACAACTCCATTAGATCTCAAGCCTCATTCTTATCCAAGGCTGCCATTTCTTCGACCATGGCCTTTTCCCATAGTTTTCCATCCTCTGAATCCAATGTCTTCCTAATAGTTCTAGGATCGTCATCAGTAATAGAAAAAACAAAATTTGAACATAAATCAGGTGGAGTATGCCTTTCCAGTAGCCTTTTTTTCTCGAACCGATCTCCTAAATACTGGAGTATGAGGATATTCTTATTATGATTCATGTTCTTCTGGAGAGTCTAATTCATCATCCTTCAACTCAAACTCTTTATTCTCTAGTTCTTCCTTACTTGATAGGACTTCTTGTTTGACAACATCTTTCATTTCTCTAAATACCACATCTCCTCTATACATGATCTTCTTACATTATAGGTTACAAATATTATAACCTTTGAGACCATATTTATACCCAATAAAGATACACTTTTCATCCTTCTTATCTATCTTACTCATGTTTTCCTTGGGAACATGAGCATAGGCCTCACAACCAAATACCTTGATATGTGTGAGAGAGGGTTTCTTAATAGTCCATACCTCATTTTGGAGTCTTTTAATCTAGTTTTGATGAGGGTGATTAATTGACCAGGTAACATGCATTACCCATTGTCTCTTCCCAAATCCTTTCCCTAACCCAACACCATTGAGCATGCACCTTGCTTTTTCCATCAATGTCATTTTCATCCTTTCAACAACTCCTTTATGTTGAGCAAGGATGATTTTAAGGATGGAAATTTATTTTAAAATGTATAAACCTTGGCGAATCTTACTAATCCTTCATATGTCAACTATAAATGTTTGGCGACATTTTTGTAAAAATATTCAAATTTCTAATTATTTTATATAGTTTTTATAAAATTTTGGCGATTTTTAAGGTAAAATAATTTTATCCTA
>ML782443.1:130251-149816 GCA_009831015.1 Picea engelmannii | reverse complement strand
TTTATAAAATTTTGGCGATTTTTAAGGTAAAATAATTTTATCCTATAGAATTTGGGCGAATCATTTTTAAAATAGTGAATCTCGTTTTTGGAAAAACCATGGAAAATTAGCCCATGAGCGAAATTTATCCCCTAAAATCATCCCTGCTGTTGAGGTGTATAAGGAGTAGTCTTATTCCTTGTTATACTATATTTCTTATAGAATTCTTCAAATTCGTTCGTGCATAACTCTCCACCATTATCCGTCCTCAACACCTTAATTCTTTTCTCTGTTTGATTCTCAACAAGAACCTTAAACTCTTTAAACTTGTCAAAGACTTCAGAATTCTTCCTGACAAAATATATCCAACTATTCCTCAAGAATTCATCTATAAATGAGACATAGTACACATATTTTCCCAATGATGGAATTGACACAGGTCCAAACACATCAATGTGCACTAGTTGTAAAATTCCTTCTTCCCTCGGTGCACCAAAAGGGAATCTTACCCATTTATGCTTCTGATATACACAATTTTCATAGAAATCAAAATCCAGAGAAAATTTAGACAAACCTTCAACCATACCTTTACCATGTAGTAGTCGAAGACCCTTCTCTCTGATATGCCCCAGTCTTTGATGCCACAACATAACGCTTTCTCCAAAGACTGTAGGATTTTTTTCTTCTTCAGATCCAATATAATGAACAATGGAACTATTACACCCATCTCTAATAGTGCTTCCTTGCATCTTATACAGTGTTCCAATCTGAACTCCCTTCAATAACACCATTTCTCCTTGAACCATCCTGTATGTTTCTTTTTCAAATACTATTTTTACACCTGCATCGTCCATTTTTCTTACATATAAATCAAATTTCCGGCCAATCTTGGGATGTGCAGAATACTAGGTAGTGTTCTAATCCTTCCATATATGAGCCTCAACTTGACTCTTCCTCTTCATATGATTTTAGTTTTCAATTCATCACCTAGGAAAACATTACCTCCATCATACCTTTCATATTCACAGAACCACTCCATGTGGGGAGTCATATGCAAGGATGCACCTGAGTCAACTAGCTATGCCTCATGATCTACATGTGTGCTTGAAGAATCCAAGTACACATCCACTCCTTCTTCCTTGGAGGTGTTTTCTTTTGTAGAGGGAGCACCCTCATATCCCTTCACTCTCTCAACGTTTTTGGATATACATTGCTTATTGAAGTTCCCTTCTTTTCCACATCTCTAGCATACCTTTAAAAAAATTCCGAGATATTTAGATCTAACCTTAGATTTATAACTCCCACTTGAGGACTTAGATCTATTTCTTTCACGGGAGCATCCTCTTGCAAATAATGCATTTGTGCTTTGTCCTTCCATGTTCTTCCATCTCATCTCCTCCGACAACAAGAATGAGACCACATCATTGAAACTCAAGGTAGTTATATTAATACCTATGGCCACAACTAGACTATCCCACAAGTCTGGTAAAGAGCACAGTAAAATGATACACTTATATTCATCTAAAATTTTAATCTAAATAGATAATAACTGACTTACCACAATATTGAAGGCATTCAAATGCTCTGCCACTAAGTCTCCATCTCTCATCCTCAAGTTATACATCTTCTTCCGTAGGAACATTTTATTTATCAGGGACTTAGAATGATACAAGTTCCCCAACTTATCCCATAACTCCTTGGTTGTAGCTTCCCCTGACACAGTTAGTAATATTGAATCTGAGAGACACAATCAAATTGTGTTCTTCTCCTTCTTATCCAACTTTTTCTAGTCTTCTATTGACGTTCTTGTAGGTGCAGTACCTGGATCCATCGTGATCCACTGATATTTGTCTACCAATAGATATTCCATATTGAGATTCCACATCTCAATATGTTTCCCATTGAATTTCTCAATCTCTATTTTCTAAATGCTCGCCATTTCTTTTCACTTGAAGAATCAATATCGCAGATCTCCCACTGTAACAAGGCTTATCACAGTCCCGAGCCAAACCCCTGACCAAAAAGGCATCCCCCTGAAGCCAATAATTTCTCTAATACCAAATGTAGATATTAACCTTGTACAATTATTTACTGCAAACATATTTTCAACAAAATAACAGAAAAAATACAATGGAAAATACACACATTATACAAATATTTTCCCCTGGAAACCCAAACCGGGAAAACCAACATATTCTATATCCATCTACCATCATACATTGTTTACAATACAATATACATATATGATCCTGTAGCATCCAAAAACCTAATCCAATAACCCATATTAGTCAACAACCCTAATTCCTTAACCATAAATATAAAACCATCAACGAAAAACATGTGTCGAAAAACTGCCCAAAAATAGATGCAAAAATCCGCCAATTTTTTTTTATTTTTATTTTTTTGTGGGGGGGGGGTATTGCCCCCAAACCCTTGCGCATGGGGGCTCCCACCCCCTGCAACCCCCCGAACAGGGGGGCTCCGCCCCCCTATGATTCCCTATTAAAGGGGGCACTCTGCCTCCCTCTTACCCCCTGACACAACATAGACACTATTTCTAACCATGCAAAGAATATGACACATACCCAACATATGTAAATATCATATCTATAGAATACTTATTTATATGTAGATTTGGTATCTCTCTTCTTATCTTTCTATAAATCCATTTTTACATTAGTTACACATAAGAACCATAATATTTTTTACCCATCCAACCATCAAAGTTTCATGATCAATATCCCTTTAGCGAAATTATTTGGCTTGATAATTGAAAGAAAAATCATTCAATGTATTGAGAAAAATAATTAAAAGGATAAAAGACATACATGGTTCACAAATCAAATTGCTATAATTTATAACCTTTCCACCCTTTAAGTTATTGTTGAGAATGGTAGAGACAAAAATGAGATTTGTTTGTCGTTTCATCAATTTAAAAAAAGAATGAGACTATGCCTAAAGCTAACCTAAGGAAAAGACTAGAAGGAAGTGGGATTCCTCCTGAGCTCCATGGTGATGTGATTAGGTTCTACGAAAATATTATTTCTAAGATGAAATGTAATAACCATCCATCAATAGAGATTAATTATGATATCGATGTTAAGTAAGGGTGTCTCCTTTCTCCCACCCTTTTTGGCATCCGCATTGTTAGCTTGAGCAATGTTTAGAAGATGAAGGATGCATTTGTAGTAACATGGTAAGACTCATTGTCATCTTTCTTTTATATGTTAATGATATTGTTCTCCTTGCAAAAATTATTGAAGATATTCACAAGTGTTGGATACCCAATCCTTGTGATTATTGTAGTTTGTAAATAATATTGTAAATAGTAGAAATACGAAGAGTCATTGAAAAGATGAAAACCAAAGGTCATCCAGATGTGTATTTATAAATATTTCATGTTAATGCAAATTATAAAAGTGTGGATTTACATTCTTTACCCATACCTAGCTTGTCAATCGTATCAAAGGAGGTTAACTCCATGATTCTCTTCCCTGGGTGTTTCATTCCCACGTGCAGAAAAAAAATGTCTCTCTATCATTTGTCCCTCTACAAGACTGTCTCTCTGGTCGATTCCTTGTACCCATCAATGGTAATTTATTCCATCTCCTACAACTTGGAAGCCAATGTCTTCTCTTACACTCTCATAAATCCTCTTTGTGTTGGTGTGTCTCTCTTCCCTTCCCACGACTCTCTCTATGTGCACTACAAAAAAACTTCGACTGGTATTTTCATATCCTGCTTCTTCTTTTGATATAGCTTCGACCTCATAAAAATCATTTCTAAAATCATCTCGTGATTTGTCTCTCTCATGTGGCTCTCTCTCTCTATGAAACCCTTCGACAGGGATCTCTCTCTACATGAAACCCTTTTATGGGGTGCTCTCTTTGCTTGAATCCCTTCATTATAGAATCCAAGAACTCCAAATCCACATCAATTCCTTGTACTTTCTGGTACAAAGTGAAAAAGATCGTTAAATATCCCTCTCCACCATGAGGTGCTTCATATGGTAAATTTTTGCATTCGTGCCAACTCGTAGTTTATCTCCACAATGTAATATCTACCACAAGCCATTGGAGATAATCCCCCATGTAATTTTCATTATGAAAGTATGTCATAGCTAGTGTATAGTGAGTAGGAAGGTCTATAAATATAAAAGGGACCATAGGTGGTTGATCCATTTGTTCTGGCATCAAAATATCTCATTTCCAAACCTTAATAGGGCCGAAGAGTGCATATCCTAGGTTCAACATGTCATTCTCATCTCCATCCATTCTAATGTAAACAATTTTCCATCCACATAAACTTACTCGGGAAAAGCTTGTATTAGGGGAATGACATCATGAAGGTGTTTTAGAGGTGTTGAAAGAAGCCAAATGCCATTTTTTTCCCCATGTTTGGAATGATGAGGAGTTGAAAAATTCAGTAGTTTCTCGATCTTTTTTTGGAGTGAGTGTAGAGATCAAGTATCAAGTTTTGTTAGAAGTTTATGCATTTATATCATCTCCATCATTGGCATGGTGCTGACTAGAAAACAAAATTAACTAGAATGGTACAAAAATATCGAACACACTATGATATTTAACGACTGGTGTGATGGCATGTGTGAATCATAAGCTATCAGTGAATGATACATTGAATCAAAAGCACAATAGAAGAGTGATAGACCGGCCATTCCTACATCAAATAAGGAGCACGTCATATGGAAGGACAAAGACAAGAAATCATATGTCATGATTGTTGCAATAGTAAGTAAACAGGCGAGCCACCATATTGTTTACATTAATGACTCCTATGGTTGTTTAAATAAATTGAAGGATTTGTATGAATCTCACTCAAAACTAGAACTCATACAATTGTCAGTGAAGTTCTTCAACCTATAGTTGAAGAATGATGATCCCATGGATTTAGCTTCTGACATACCTAATTTATTTCACATCTATGTCTACATTTAGATGGTAAATTGTTTATTTATCTAATAAATTTCATATCCTTGCTTAACCCATGTATACACCTTTTCCTTTGCTTTTACTTGATTTTGGCCAGCTAACCATTGGATTGGTGACTATTGGAGTTGATGTTAGAATGCACATGAATGTAGATCAATGTGGAATTCATTTTATTAATACGATACATGTATAAATACATGATCTCAAACTTTGGATTCATCTTCCAAGAGGTCTTTTGGACTCTCAATGACATTTCAACTCACTTGTGACTTTTCATATTTATTCTCCAATGAATAGTACAAAATACCATAACCCTAATGGATTAGGTTTCCAACATTTCCCCCCTTAATCAGAAAGGGTGTATGTGAGTCCAAGAAGAGAGATGAACTATGGAAGTGGACATTTTCCAATCGTTGAATGTGCTCTTTGAATCTAGTGATTTTGGAATGACCACAAAACAAATGGCAGCATAAGTTGATGTCTTCTACTAAATAGTGGTTCAAGGAAGACCACAAACTATGGAACTTGGCTCTAGGGCTCAATGATTCCTGGAACATTTCCTAATTTAGCTAGAAGTTGATGCCTTCTACTAAATGGAATTTCTCTCAAATATGATGTTTAAATGGAGGTTTAAGATGACCATAAACGATTGTCTAGCAAAATTTGTAATCCTTCTATTAAATGGAGGTTTAAGATGATCAAAAATTGAATCATGCTAATGGAATATGACTCTGACTCTTGATCGCTTGTTCTTGATCAATTGATAGGACTTTGAAACTTGAAGCCTTACTGTCAATCGTTGGTAGTATCCCCCCATATTAGGAAAAAGGTGAGAGGATGGAAATATTTCCACTGCAAGATATGTCAATACTCAAGAATGAATTATTTAGTATGATTGATATATCTTCTTGATTGTTGATTACCATTTCCAAGAAGTGATCCACCCATAGTGATTTTTTACTCTTGTAAATTTATTGCATTTGGAACATATGTCTGAAAGATGATTATGCTTTCCACAATTTTCACAAAGATGAATATCAAAACATTAATCCTCCATTGGCCAACGCGATGATGATGTTGGCATTTATGAATCTACTCTTGAACTAGAGCATGTGAATATGAACTTTCTTGAAGGAATCCATCACTTTGGAACTAGAATCGTTTGGTATAATCTAGAATATGAAACATAACTTCCTTTTTGTATCTGATACATGTTTTGTGCATATTTTCTCTTATTTTTCCCAAACTTCTAATGATTGGCTTGGAAAGAGAAAGTTGAACTTCATCTGGACTTTTATATGAAGTTGGCTCATTGAGTTGCTCTTGTACTAGCTATAGATTTGAATCATCATCATCAAAAAGAGGGTTGTTCTGAACAAGGACTAGTTTGGAATGTTGAATATTCTTTCGTTGAATTTGATCATGAAGAAGTTGATCTGAATTTGAAGTAGTTCTACTTTGGCTTGAAAATATTGCAAACAAGTTAGAATAGATTGACGAGTTACTTTATCAATTGTGGCTATATTTCCAACAGTAGAGAGTATTAGAGTGTTTGGTAACTCTAATAATTCATCAATTCAAGCCATAAATACAGACTTAGACCAAAAAAGGGTTTCTTGAAATTCCACCCTTTAATAATCAAGACTCTACAATTCAAACTTATCAAATCAGGAATGTCGACTTCTAAGGAAAATTCACTAGTTTACAATGTAATTCAACATTACTTCGAAAAGTACAAGTAAACTTACAAAAGGACTATTTGCAAGTTACCATTGTTTTTTATTATGGAGTTGAATTGATCTTCATAATTGAATGTGTCATATCTTGTTCTCCAAATAACTTCCAACTTCTCGTTCTTCTTTCCAAAAGATGAGAACTAGAATAAACTGAATATTTTCCCCCGCAAAATTGAAATCTTCAATATTTTCAGTTGTTTGGATATCCTTATAGGATTTTTTATATTATATTAGAGGGAAAAGACTACAATACGAGCTTGATAGTCTACTCGAGAAGTTCCAAACATCAAAATTAGAAAAAGAAGAGATAGAAGAATGCATTACATTTAGAATTATGATCACATTGCATTTACTTTGGGTGTGGCTCTGCTATAGTGTCAACATGGATGGTGAAAAGATACAAGTTAAACTTGTAAAGAAACATCCAATTGCAACAAAGAGGCCAATGCCTTATCCACCATTTTAGAGCAAGGGTTATAAGTCAACAATCATTCAAGATGTTCCAATGTCAAACCCATTGTCAAGGGTGGTCATTCATCAATTGCAGTTTGCTCAAGTTACATATGCAACAACACTACGAAAAGAGTGTGAGACACTTTCCCTCTATAGATCTCATATCCTTTACATGTCCCTCCACAACATAAGCATGCTCTTCAACATGGATCCTTCAGTCATCGCAACTACAAGTAATTTGTCAATAATATATTATTCAAAACCTATGTGTTGAACAAAGTATATTGTTTGACAGGTGGTAAGATTTTTCCTAGATGCCAATTAAAGCCCAACTTTACTATACAGGAGCATAGTGCAAATTCACCAGCTGAGAGAAACCTAATTTCTCAACAACATCTCTTAGGAGTGAAAGATGCATACATGTTTCATCCACAAAACTTAAAAATACAACCCAAACATTCAATTGAGTTCGTTGAATTGATAAATACGTATTGGATAAAAAGAAGCTTTGAAATGAACCACCACTAGAATTTTGTAAGATGAAAACTAGTTCCCCCCATCTTATGGAAATCCCAGTAATCAACTAATTATTTTTCTTGTTTACGAGGATATAGATGCATTAAAGTTAACAACCAAATATATTTTCTCCTTTATTATTTTAGCAAATTCAACCTTCATGCATTGCTCCCAAAATTCAAGTATTCATACATCCCCAAGATGAACATCTATGTATCAATTTTTAAGCAACTTTCATTGTTGCAACTCTTGATTCAGTAGTTATTTTGTTGGCACTACAACGACTTTGTTAACCATTTCATCAACTCATGGTACTGCAAATACCTTGCTTCCCTCCATTTTTTAGTCTCTTTGATAAGTATTTCTTGGTCAAGATATTGAAAACATCAATAAACATCTCATCTTTGGCAAATGGTGAACATGAGCATGTGTAGAGAATAATAGAGCAAATTTTGGAGGATCTCAAGGATCACGGGCTTACATTGCGACTAGGAGACATGAAGTAAATCGAATCATTACCAAGGTTAGTATAAGACTGATTGCATTATCATAATGAAGGGTGACTCGCACTCCTACACATATTAAGGTTTAGTGAAAAATCATGCATTGGAAGAAGGAAGAGTGTTTGTTCAAGGATTTCAGTGAAGGAAAGGCTTCCATACTACTATATTAGTACTCAAATTGAACCCTGAGCATAAAAAATATGACTTATTTTATAACTAGAGGTATCAAATTTCCCATCGATTCCCCTCGATTATGCATACCTTGTATTTGAGTGTTTTAAAATTGTAGAAAGGAACAAGCCAGAGATAGAACAACTAATATTATGGTGTTAATATTGGATCATAATTGCATCTTTGACTGTGTTTGAGTGAGTAGGAGACACTTTAATTTCATGGTTACCTATGTAGAGTGAAGCAAATCTTGCATTAACAATGGTGTAGAGGACTCATGACAAAACATTTGAAATCCTTGGGCGTACATGAGATAAAGTGAACCCCTAATAGGCATCCTCTTGGTCGCATACTTTGAATAAATTTGTTAGAATGGGCGATGAAAATGACATCTACATGGTGATGGTGGAGTTGTCGGAAGTGTTCTTTATTTTTGGTTCACAGACGAAAAAATTATACTCGGAAAGCTCAACAATGAATGCTCTGATATTGATAGAGACGTGCATAAAGAAAGGGGTACGAACCGTAGAGTAACATAGACCTCAAAGGGAATAAACACATAGAAAAAATTGTAGAGTTGTTTCTACATGCAAAAATGAAACGCTCATAATAGGATTACAGGAAGATGGACATATTTGTAGGCAAAGGAATCATTTTTGAATGCATGAATGAAAACACCCAAGGGAATAAACAAGACAAGTGTTTTTGGACAAGGCAAACTCGGTTTTGGACAACTACCACAGCTTAATTCAAGCCCTGAGAAAGATAGGCACTCTAATACCACTATTAAAATGCACACAAATGTAGATCATCATGGAATACATTTTATTAATATGATACGCATATAAATACATGATCCATACCTTTAGATTCATCTTCCAAGAGGTCTCCTAGAATCCCAATGATAGTTCCTACTCACTTGTGACTTTTCATATTCATTCTCAAGTGAATAGTATAAAATACCATAACTCTAGTGGATTAGGTTTCCAACAGTTAATATCACTAGTAATTTTGTTTTTCATTCAATGGACTCACAAGGATTGGGTCATTAGCATCATCCGAAGAATCTGATTCATGGCTTCTCTTCCCCTCCCCATAAGAGTCTTCCAACAATGCTTATACCAATGCCTTTGGAGTCATGACCATGTCAATGTCTTTACCACAAAACGTTGGAGATGAAACAATAACCTTTGTTAGCACTACAATTGTGGTTACTACACTTAGATCTTTCTAGGTTTTTCATAATGGTGGGCCATTTTTGAATTTTTACACCAAGAAGGCTTACTTTTTGTTAGAAAAAAAGGATCATGAAGCAATAAAATAAAACAAATGCGGAAATAAAAAATAGAAGATACACAGTACAATAGAGACACAAATATACGTGGTTCACCCAGTGTGGTCTACGTCCACTAGAGAAATTGGCAAGTCGTTCCTTTTTATTATCCAACAAAATGAAGGGATACAACCTACAACTCAATCGTTGTAACTTCCTCTTCTTCCTCTCACAATATCCTCTCTCAGAATAAAATAATCACACACATACACATCCAAAATACGATTCCCTCATAAAAGAGGGTTTCCTTCTAGGGAAAAAATCCCTAAAAATAACTTTTAACCTCAGATATGGGACCTTATAATGAACAGTCTAGATTGACTATGAAATTACAATATTTTACAAGGAATTTTTTCCCAATATTTCACTTCCAGGGCACTTCCCTTGAATCCCCCACCAGGGGGGGGATACAAAAATGGTCTTCACACCCCCTGGAGCCCCTGGCGACAGTTGTGGGGGGTCAATCCCCCACACACCCCCCCGTTAGGGAATGGGGTCCAAGCATGGTGGAAATAAAACCGATGAATCATGAAGATAATCAGGCTCCACAACCAACACTATTTTCTTCTTTGCTAGTTTATGGAGGCTTTCCCTTTAGACCTGATGTTGCAACATGTCGATGGTTAAAATAGACTATATAGTGAAATAAATTGTGGTTTTTATTTAGAAGTTATGTCCAACTTCAATCTTGTCTATCTAATATAATTTTCTCAAGAAGGGATTTACTTAAATTGACATAAATACAAGTATGGGAATAGGTATTGGAAACATGGTTACTAATTTATGGAGACAATGTGATTACTAATTTGTTCAGTAGACTTCCGAAACCACGAAATACCGATATTTTGGAGCACCGAATCAACGGTCCACAATCCCTGCAATCCAACGGTCCCGATCTCCTTTTCGCCTATTGGGACTTAGCGTTTCGCGAAGTTGGAGGACCGCTCACCTCCCTTGTCCCGATATCTGAACTCTTGATATCTCCCTGGGCAACTAACAGTCCAGATTTTTCCTTGATCCGACAGCTCAGATCAAATCGTGATTTCGCGATTCGCAAGTTCTTACAACTCTACCTTTGACTTCTATGAGTCACAAGTCAGTGAAACGTTGATCTCTCGCCACTTGTCCCCCTTGATGGACGATTCCGATGATTTCGAAATTTTGCAACCCGCTGCTCCTATGTACTTTCAAAGCTTATCATTAGTGCACTTTACCTTGATCGGGCGGCTACGATTCTTCTATGCTCAGAATGAATGGTTGAGATCTTTCCTCTTCTGCGCTTTCTCCTCGTTGTCTGGATGTTGATCGAACGGTCCAGATATTTCCCCTTGGGCTTTCATTTTCTTCAAACTTAGCATATTTTTAGAGGATTCAAAGGCCTCGGCCTTTATCCTTCCTACGAGTCTGTTTCTTGGATCTCATTAACACTTATGAAAAGAGTTATTCCTTCTAAGCTTGGTCTTGTGAAGACTTCGACTTCCCATGCACTCCTTGCATTTTAGGGATTTTGATAACTTAGACCTGAAGGATTTCTCGAAGATAAATTCCTCTCACCCTCCTGGCATTCTCCTTTCTTGGTTATTCGACTTCTACAAAGTCCCTTTGACACTTAGTCGAATCTCATATCTGTGCACTCCTTGCACCAGATCTTTACACAAGGTTCAAACTCTTGTGGACGACTGTGCACACCTTGCACCGGTCGCTTTGCACTCCTTGCAAAGGGAAAGTTTCTTGCTATCTCTTCTAAGCTTCGGAACATAAACAAATTCCATCAACACACTCGTGTTTTGTGTGCACACCTTGCACCACTCAACATAAGGGAAACAATTGAAACTTATCCTAACATTCATAGTCCCATCTATTCATGATGAAATTCAGTCATTCATTCATGAAAAAAAAATAACAGAGAATTGCAAAACAATTTCCACACCATAACATTAGGTCAATTTTCCTTTGTTCCATTCATAAGTGAAAAATGGATACAAATGAAATCAGAACAAAAACTAAAAAACTCAGAAATCTCCTACTAAGTTGCAACTATCTATCTTGCAGCCAGCCTCATTTGGGCATACAAAACCTCTATTTATCTCAGAGGGATCTTAGGGTTTCCCCTGGCTACTTGTCTTCATTACAACCTATCCTACGATTATTTTGGTGCAGTCGCATTCCAGAGCCGGAGTGGAAACTCCCACTTCTTTGCTCGTGATTGCTCAAGCATGCATCTAAAGATTATTCCAACCCTGAGTTAAGGTGTACTTCAAAATGTCTACTGCAACTGCCAGCGTTGAGCTCCCGTACATATTCACAAATAATGATGGGTCTTGCTCCGTGTGCTTGACAACGATGCTCCTGCATCATACTCCCCTTGACCAAAATTCATGGACTCATGTCCATGAGCTCCTGCACCGACTTTCCATGCTTCTTTATAGCAGCTTCATTTTCCCAACTGGAATCTTCTATTGGGTGTCCCTTCCACTTGACCAGATATTCAAAATAGGTCTTCTGCCTAGTCTTTTTTCCAAACCTCTGATCAACAATCTTCTTCATCTGTGGTTTTTCTGATATAGGAATTTGTTTCTCCCATTCGATCTTCTCTCGATATTTTGATCCATCGGTGTCATCTTCCCTGTAAGGATATAGGTCTGAAACATTGAATATGGGTGATATGCCCACGTCATCCGGCAACTCAATCTGATAGACGGTTGCATCAAACTTCTTCAAGATTTTACATGGTCATGTCTTCTTCATCTTTAACTTGTTATATGTTCCCCTAGGGAACCTTTCTTTCCTGAGATGTGCCAGAACCTGATCTCCTACTTCAAATTGAAGGTCTCTGCAATGTTGATTAGCTCTGCGCTTGTACTCTTGGTTAGAACTCTGCAACTATCCTCTGATATGGCTATGGAGATTCTCCATTTTTGCTCCAATGCTCTTGATCTCACTATGTTCTAAGTCTCTCAACTCAGATACTCCCCTAGGTTTCATTCCATACAATATTTGGAATGGGCTCTTTTCAATGCTCCTATTTGGTGAGTCATTGTATGCAAATTTTGCTTACGATAGAATCTGATCCCACTGATTATGGTGTTTAGTAACCAGAATCATCAATAAGTTTCCCAAAATTTTGTTTACCACCTCAGTCTATCCATCTGTCTGAAGGTGATAAGATAAGATGAAGGACAAATCTGTCCCCAACTTCTTCCACAATTTTCTCCAAAAGTGACCAACAAATTTTGTGTCTCTGTCCGAGACAATGCTTTTGGGTAGGCCATGAAGTCTCACAACTTCCCTAAAGAACAGATTTGCAACATGTGTTGCATCACTGGTCTTCTGGCATGGGACAAAGTGTGCCATATTTGAAAATCTATCCACCACCACAAATATGGAATCAAATCCTCTTTGCGTTCTTGGCAGTCCCAACACAAAATCCATGCTTATTTGATCCCAAGGCCTCTCTGGTATTGGCAATGGTTGATACAATACAGTATTTTTTATTTTCCCTTTTACATGTTGGTAGATTCTACACATGTTCACAAACTTTATCACTTATGTTCTCATCCCTGGCCAATAGTATGAACTGCTCAACTGTGCAAACGTTTTATCATTGCCGAAATGTCCATCCAATCCTCCACTATGTTTTTCTTTCAAAAGGTTATCCCTCATTGAGCATTTTGGTATGCACAATTGATTTCCTTTGAACAACAATCCCTCTTGAATCATATACTCTATCCACTGGCTTCTTTCTCTCAACACAAGATTTTCACATGCTTCGTATGCTTCCTTGAAATCTGTATCATCACAATACATGTCCTTAAGGTGTTCAAACCACAAGGTCTTCACCTAAAATTCCTATAGAATCAAACATCTCTTTCTTAATGCATCAACAACTTTGTTAGCATTCCCAACAATATGTTTTATGACAAAAGTAAAATTCTGCATAAACTCAACCCATTTTGCATGCCTCTAATTCAATTTTTCTTACATGGTTATGAATTATAAAGCCTGGTTATCGCTATACAAGACAAATTCCTGTGGGACAAGGTAATGTCTCCATTTCTTCAAGGATTGAATTATGGCATAAAACTCCTTATCATACATGGAGTATTTTCTCTTGGTCTCATTCAACTTCTCACTGAAATAGGCAACAGGTCTATTATCCTGGCTCAAAACTGCTCCAATTGCAACTCCACTTGCATCACATATCACCTGAAATGTCTTTTCAAAATTCAACAAGACCAGAATTGGTCGTTCGGTTATTTTCTCCTTCAGTATATTGAAGCTCCTCTCGGCCTCCTCTGTCCATTTAAAATACTTGTGCTTCTTCTTCACTATATCCATCATTGGCTCACAAATTCCATTGAATTCTCTGATGAACTTCCTATAGAAGATCTCTAATCTATGCAAGCTTCTTACTTCAAACATGCTCCTTGGTGACTACCATTCTTTAATTTCTTTCACCTTCTATGGATCCATCTTTAGTTCATTTGAAGAGATCACAAAACCTAAGTAAATGAGTTATGTCTTCATAAAAGAGGACTTCTTTAGATTTATCAATAGATTATCCTACTGTAGTCTCCTCATCACTAATGTTAGGTGCCTCAAATTCTCCTCTTTAGTCCTGCTAAAGATCGGTATATCATCCAGATATACAACCACAAAATTTCCAATGAAATCTTTCAGTATTTCATTCATCAGCCTCTTAAAATTACTTGGGGCATTTGTTAAGACAAATGGCATAACAAGCCACTCATACAAACATTTGTTTATCTTAAAGGTTGTCTTCCACTCATCACCTTCTCTCATTCTAATATGGTGATATCCACTTTTCAAATCTATCCTAGAAAAGAAATTTTCTCCACTTAAACAGTCCATTAAATCATCCATTCTTGGTAAAGGAAATATATACCTGATGGTGATCTTGTTAATGGATCTCGAGTTTGTACACATTCTCCATCCTCCATATTTATTTGGACTCAACACAGTTGGTATTGCACATGGACTCAAGCTCTCTCTGACCAAACCCTTGTCTAACAATTCCTGGACTTGGTTCTTCACTTCCTCATTCTCTCGAGGTGTCAATCTGTCTGCTTCTTTGTTCAACAGACTTGCTTCTGGTATCAAGTCAATATGGTGGCTAATACTTTTGATGGGTGGCAATGAGTTAGGCAGCTCATCCACCACTATGTTAGCAAAATTATACAACAATTCCTGAACTTCTTCACGAAAATCATCCATTGAAGTACTTGTAAGGATAACTATGGGTTTCCTCACCACAACAAACTACATCTCTTGTTCTTCCTTGACTTCTTTCAGGAGTTCCTTCCCACTCATGAGAAGTATGCTTGTGTTGGCTTCCTCTTTCACTTTCTTCTCCTCTATTGGCAACAACAAGTGTGTGCTACCATTCTTCTCCAAGGTGTATGTATTCTTCCTCCCATCATGAATGACATTCCTGTCAAACTGGCACAATCTTCCCAACAAAATATGGCATACATCCATGGGAATTACATCACAAATAATTTTGTCTCTATATCATCCTATTTTAAATTCAACCAATCATTGTTTAGTAACCATTACCTAGTGTCCTTTCTACAACCATGAGACTTTGTATGGATTCGAATGTGAAGTTGTCTCCAAATCCAATTTCTCCACCATCTCTGTGGATACTAAGTTGTCATTGCTCCCACTGTCAAATATCACCTTGAATACTTTGTCTTTAGTCTTGCAAGCTGTCCTGAAGAGACTATTCCTATGCACTGTCCTTTCAACTTCTACCTTTGGTTTTAAGAGAACCTTCCTCAACATCAGGGATCTCCCATCCTCTGCTCCTTCTAATTCAACATCTATTCTCTCTGCTTCTGAAATGTGAGCTTCACCTCCTCCTTCTTTGTTTTTATTGGGACATTCCCAAGACATGTGCTCTGTCTTTCCACAAGCATAGCACCTTACTTCTCCTCCTCCTCCTCTTCTTCCTCTTCCTCTGGAAGAATTTCTTCCACCACCCTGTCTTCCTCGGGAATTTTCTCCTCTTTCTAAGTGACTGTGTGGTTTTTCAACCTCGTCCATAGACTTATGTGCTTTGTCATGGGTAACTCCCTTACCTCTGGCTTGGATTGGACCTTTGCCTCTTCCTCACTGAATTTTCTTTCTATCCAAATTCTCCTCTGCCTTTAGTGCAAACTGATAAGCATCCTCCACTATTCTTACTAACATCATGCTGAGATCATCCTGGATTTCATATCTCGGGCCATTTATATATCTGGCTACCTTTTCTTCATCTCTCTCTCTTTGTCCAGTTCTGATGTTCAGCCTATAGAACTCCTATGTGTACTCCTTAACTGTCATCCCTTTCTGTCTCAGGTTCTGCATTTTCCTGAACAGATTGATTTGATAACCCTTGGGCATGAACTTAGCCTTCATCTTGGCTGCCATTTTGTCCCAATTCTTTATCTTTTGTTTTCCTTGTCTCCTCCTTTCAGCCTGCAATTCATCCCACCATAGTATTGCATGTCCTTTGAGCCAGGTGACAGCATGTTTCACCTTTCTCTCTTCATCGACATCTTCATAGTCAAAATGTTTTTCCATGGATCTTATCCAATCCAGTAGCTCCTCAGCATCTAAATTGCCTTCATACATTGGGACCTCAATCTTGGCTCTGCTTCCCAATATAAAAATTTCTCTCAGCAAGCATTCTTTGGAAACGTCCTCTCCTACAGCTTCTTCGACTTCTACTGCTTCACTCTTTTCATCGTTGATGTCTCCAGTATCAGGTGCTCGTCTCTGCGCTACCTCCATCACCTCTAATCTTGCATGAATTTCTCGCATCTCCCTTTCTACAGCTCGATTGGATAAAGGTGCTTCCGCTCATATCCTTGGTGCCATTGTGTTGACTTTCTATCACACACAAAGTACAAATTCAAGTTCTTCTGTATCCTCTCCTTTGCCTGTTGTCTGCAAGAAAAATTTTTCTCTGATACCACTTGGTGCAGTCCCCCCTTATCTCCTAAGGGCTGCATGACCTCCCGGTCTAGGATCGATCAAGAAACTGAGTCTAATTGACTCTTTGGGTCTCTACTAGACCCCAAACCCACTTACACAAGTCCTAACTCCAAATGCGTAGGTCGTATGAGACCCGCAAATTCTCTCATGAGCGTTGTTCGAACCTCAACACCAAACGGGCACTAGGCCTCCTCTGTCTATGTCCTTTCCTTCACTTGAACATGGTTGTGACCACTCGCCTAATCAAAGGTGCATCACGAATTCATGTATCGGGTCTTCACATGTGTGTCACCCCAACTCTCCCAACTTCTGAAACCCCGAAATACCGATATTTCAGAGCATCGAATCAACGATCCACAATCCCTGCAATCCAATGGTCCTGATATCCTTTTCGCCTATAGGGACTTCATGTTTCAAAAAGTTGGAGGACCACTCACCTCCCTTCTCCCAATATCCGAACTCCCGATATCTCCCTGGGTAACTAATGGTCTAGATTTCTCCTTGACTCGACGGCTCAAATCAAATCGTGATTTCATGATTCGTGAGTTCTTACAACTCTACCTTTGATTTCTTTGAGTCACGAGTCAGTGAAACGTTGATCTCTCGCCACGTGTCCCCCGTGATGGACGGTTCCAATGATTTGTAATTTCACAACCCTCTCCTCCTGTGTACTTTCAAAGCTTATCGTTAGTGCACTTTACCTTGATCGGGCGGCTACGATTCTTCTACGCTCAGACCGAACGACTGAAATCTTTCCTCCTTTGTGCTTGCTCCTCGTTGTATAGACACTGATCAGACAGTCCATATCTTTCCCATTGGGCTTGTGTTTTCTTCATACTTAGAAGATTTTCAGAGGATTCAAAGGCCTCAACCTTTATCCTTCCTGCAAGTCTATTTCTTGGATCTCGTTAACACTTACGAAAAGCGTTATTCCCTCTTAGCTTGGTCTTGTGAAGACTTTGAATTCCAGTGCACTCCTTGTTTTTAGGGATTTTGATAACTCAGACCCAAAGGATTTCTCGAAGAGAAATTCCTCTCGCCCTCCTGGCGTTCTCCTTTCTTGTTTCTTCAACTTCTGCAAAGTCCCTTCAACACTTAGTCGAATCTCGGATCTGTGCACTCCATGCACCAGATCTTTATGCAAGGTTCAAAATCTTGCGGACGACTGTGAACACCTTGCACCGGTCTCTTTGCACTCCTTGCAAAGGGAAAGTTTCTTGCTATCTCTTCTAAGCTTCGGAACCAAAACAGATTCCGTCAATGCACTCCTTGCGTTCTTTGTGCACACCTTGCACCACTCTACAAAAGAGAAACAATTGAAAATTATCCAAACATTCACAATCTCATCTATTCATGATGAAATTCAGTCATTCATTCATGAAAACAAAATAAAAAAGAATTGAAAAACAATGTCCACACCATACATTGGGTCAATTTTCCTCTGTTCTATTCATAAGTGAAAAAGGGCTACAACTGAAATCAGAACAAAAACTGGAAAACTCAGAAATCTCCTACTAACTTGCAACTATCTAAGTTTCAACTGTCTAAGTTGTAGCTATCTATCCTACAACCAACCTCATTTGTGCATACAAAAACTTTATTTGTTTTAGAGGGCTCTTAGGGTTTCCCCTGGCTACTTATCTTCATTACAACCTATCCTACAACTATTTTGGTACAGTCGCATTCCAGAGCCAAAGTGGAAGCTCCCACTTCTTCGCTCGTGATTGCTCAAGCATGCCTCCAAAGATTATTCTGGCATTGAGTTAAGGCATACTTCAAAATGTTTGTTGCAACTGCCAACGTCGAGCTCCAGTACAGATTCCCATACGCTGATGGGTCTTGCTCCGTGTGCTTGACAATGATGCTCCGACATCAATACGGAATAGATGTATTTCAACCATTTATTGGAGAATATTAGTTGTTTCTAGTTAGAACAAATTCTGACTTTGACTTGGAACTATACCTTCACATTCTCAATGGGGTCCAAAATACCCAACTTCAAGGTAATAGTTTTCCCCAATAAGGTTTTCACAAATATATGCAAGGAGGTAAGTATATTTGTAGACATTTTTTCATACAATTAGTTGGTGTCCTATAGTACTAATATTTACAGGTTAGCTTCTTGCATGCATTTCATCCAACAAATGGCTAGCTTCGGTTAGGCTTCAATGATTTTCCAACATAAAAGTGAAATTCATCTATTCCATAGGACATACATTGCATATATTTTCTTCCATCAGATATGCGTTATTATTTGTAGAATGTGGTGAATACCTACACAAGATATCTAGCTCGCAGAAGAATGAACACAACTTGAAAAATAGAAAATATGGGAGAAAAATTGGAGAGAAAACAATGAGAATTGTATTAATTCTATTCCACACACAAAAGGTGAATAATTTACAATAGATATAGGATAAATGAGTAACTAATGCGCCATAGTAGTTATCTAGAGAGATCTAGACACTCACTGATAGAAACTGAAGTAATTTTCCACCTAGTCCTAGTTAACTGATCCATGCAATCATCAGTTAACTGAGTCAGACATGTGGAAGTGAGATAAACACATGCAAGTGTTGGTGATAAAACTGAGATTTCCATGCATGAGTGGTTTCCACTAGTCTAACTAAGTGTAACAAACTTTGAACTAAAGAGGAACATCCTATTTTGTAGGGGAATATTCTCTAGAGAGAATATTCTCATCTAAGGAAGTGTTCTCAACATTGGACTATCAAACTTAGGAAAACAATTCTAGGTGAGTATGTAATATCTCCAAAACCCTCCATGAAAACTACTAGGCTGTACATGATGAATGGGTCTCGACAACCAAGGCCATGTTAGGTACCCATTGTACAATGCATCTAAAAATGATACACTGAAAAAGTGAGGAAAGAGGGAAAACCTCATGGGAAACCACCCCCCCCCC
>ML782443.1:114455-130170 GCA_009831015.1 Picea engelmannii | reverse complement strand
CCTTCACTCCATGGAAACCTTGCAACAATGCAAGTTTTTGCTCGTTGAATATTTTGTTGAAGATGTGATGTATGCACAGATTTGATGAAGTAAATGCACCAGTGAGATGTCCAAACATATCCACTTTCTCTTTTTGCAATGAAGAAGATTCAAATGAATTTTGGATGAAACTTTTTAAATCGTGCGGTTGTTTCTAGAAAAACGCTAAAACTTTGTTGAATTTAAAATACTCACAACTTCACTACCTGGACTCTGTTGCAGATGATTGTTTTTTTGAAATTAGGTGTTTTTTCGAGAGGAATTAAAATATATAATTTGTTTCTGAAAATTATTCTCATAAAGTGACATAATTGCATCTAAAGTGTGTGTCCCTGTTTTTGTCTCCTAAGATGCCTGCATGGTGCATGCATGTTTCTCCTGATATGCATGCATGGCGAATGAAAAAGTTTCTGCATGTGACTCTTGAGATGCATGCATGATATATTCCATATGAAATTCATAAAACAAATCTGAAATGGAGTAGACATCATCTGCAATTAATGGAACAAGAATTTGTGGAGATACTTGTGTAGAAGACTCTTCAGAATAAGAGGCTTGATCTTCTGATGGTTTCTCTTCTGGCTCTATCTTTTCAATCTCTTGCATGCAATCTTCGCAATCTTCTTTATTCCTGAATAGAACCTCCAACCTGGTTCAAAGTTCATTTGGAGTTGAGTCTCGTGATTCATCATATACTTGGTGGAGAATTTCAGGAGAAATAGACCAGAAGATACATTCTATGGCCATATATTGTCTATTGACAAATTCATTGGCAGAATCAGGCTCTACTTCCATTTCCATAGTTATTTGGTACAAGCCTCTTTGTCTATGTTGAAGAAGAATTTTCAGCTTCCACTCCAAATAGTTATGAGGCGTGAGAAGTATTGTTGGTAAATAATCCATCTTTTCTGTGTTATTCAATCTTCAGTACCTGCAAATAAAGTGTTGGTGCTCCTTCTTCCTAGCAGTATGTGGGATCTGATACCATGTAGAATGCGGTGAATACATGCACAAGAGTTCTAGCTAGCAGAAGAACGAACACAACTTGCAAAATAGAGAAGATGAGAGAAACATTCGAGAGAAAAGAATGAGAATTGTATTAATTGTATTCCACACTCAAGAGGTGAATAATTTACAATAGATATAGGATACATGAGTAATTAATGCACCATAGTAGTGATATAGAGATATCTAGACACTCACTAATAGGAACCGAAGTAATATGCCACCTAGTCCTAGTTAATTGATCCATGCAATCATCAATTAACTGAGTCACACATGTGGAAGTGAGAGAAACACATGCAATTGTTGGTGATAAAACTGAGGTTTTTGTTGGGACTCGGAAATGTCGTATTTCCATCCACCTTTCCCTTCACCATTCTTCACATTTATCCATATTCTATCACTCCATAAACCATTCATTAATACCATTTCATAATTAAATATGGGTTTAAACTTATTATTTTCCAAATCATTTATTTTAGTATTAAAAGGGAATTTGTGATTAAATATTAGAAAAATGACATGTTTTCATATATATCTCAAAAATGTGTGAGCTTTATCATGTGTAGGAATATGTGAAGGATTAATACAAAAATACTTCTCGAATATCTCCTCCACCATTTCAAGATTTGAGGAGATAATTCAATCCTTATCCAAGGAGAAGATCATGGAGATTTGGTTGTCATATCTTATCCAAGATATATGAGAGATATGTGTGAGGATTTGAAGGGATTATATTTTGTAATAAAGGGAAATGGGTTGACAGAAAAGTGGATCTGTAATTATGAGATGTTTATCTTCTTTTCAAAGCTCTCATGTATAAAAGAGAGTGCCTTCTCTTCATGAGGAGAGAGGAGAATTATTGTTATGTGGATTAAGGGAATTGTTATGAGATAGGTTCTTGAGGAGAATTGTTATGATGTAGATTGGATTCATGAAGAGACTCCTTTTGTAAACCTTCATGTTGAAGATTAATGCAAGTTTGGATTCAATGATTTTGTCTCTCTTAGAAGTTATCATCTGTTGATCTAAAAGCTTCCATGTTGGCATCGACAAGGGCCACCGATCTAGCTTGGTAAGCTTATTGTAAATTGTTAGAGTAGATTTTCATTTCATGTATTTGTTATTTTGATTTCATGTTATTTTGTTTGATTTCACTCTTCGAAATTGTTGCAAAGTGTGGTAATGCAGGAACAGTTGGATCTCCATATTTCACCCTACATGAGATTTAATGGAGCGTCCCACTTGTTAGTTTAGTTTCTCCAGGAGTTAGAATCAAAGTTCATCTTTTCCTTTCATGAGCCATAAATGAACATGCCCATCACCTGAGCAAGAGCTTTTTCTTGTTTATGATTTTTTCTTTCCATCTTTCGAATTGTGTGAAGATTGTCATTTTTAAAAGTGTGTTGGTTTCTAAATGGTTTTCTTATCTAGCTATACTAAACAGACATAGGAACATATCTGTTATCGGCACATATAGTGCATCAACTCTACTGATTACAAATCCCAGTTGATAATTTATGTTTGGTAATATATTATGCAAATAATTGCACCAACAGTTTCCATGCATGAGTGACTTCCACTAGTATAACTGATTGTAATTTAGTTTAACTGACTCTGAACTGAAGAGAAATGTCCTATTTTGTAGGGGAATATTCTATAGAGAGAATATTCTTATCTAAGGAAGCGTTCTCAACATTGGACTATCAAACTTAGGAAAATAATTCTAGGTGAGTGTGTATTATCTCCAACATTATTCACTCGAAGACATGCATTATTATTCACTTGAACACCTTCAACATGGCTACTAGTGTATTTGTTGGTTTTTCAAATAGTTTCCCAACATTCATTTGTGTTGGGAACTATCTGAACCAAGAAATACTTCATTTAAACATGAAGACAATTGATCGAGACAAATTAGAAAGTGCTTGAAGAACAGAAGATTGCACGATAGGTTGCCAATTCTAAGGAAAATATTTTCATGAAGGGCATGGAGGAACTAGAATTGGTAGAGCTTAGACATACATATTCTCATACAAGTCTTCAACTTTATTTGAATCTATTTTCATGGCTTTGGTGGAAGCACGTCCCTCTTGCAGAAAGTGTGCTCTTTTTTGTGATAGTTTGACCATGTTTCAGTGCATGCCTAATTTTGCAGTAATAGTTGTCACTTGTCCTGTAAAAACCTTTTGATATTGTATTTTCAATGCATTGTAGGGAGTTGAGATAGTGTGTAGTGTTCAGAGTTGTTTTTTCAATTTACATCTAGACTTTTTCTTTACGCATGCATTAATCTTTTCTTCATTGGAGCCAAATAATGTTGAGTTACACATACTTTAGGATGAATCATACTTTTAGGGTTGGATAGAGTTGAGGTTGGATTAGCACTTGGGATTAAATATCTTTGTGCAATTCAATCAATGTATTGTTTGGTTATATATGTGTATATTCTGCTTGTTTTCTTTGGTTGTTTAAAATGGAAGGCATGTTTATTTGGAGTTCGTCATGTGAACCCAAATAGTGCATGCTAAGCCATTGAGAAGTACAATAGATTAAGGTTGTATAGTTAAAGGAAATCTAGTTAGAGTTTGTATCATATGTAATATAATCTAGACTACAATATGGTCTTCCCACTATCTACAAGCAATCTAATATTTATGTTAAGTTTATGGTTTGTGTTTATTCTTTTTGAGTTAGTGCAATGGTTTATGTATATGTATAACTTAATGCACATATAACTTAATGTTTATTGTTTATATCTTTTAATAATTTAGTATTGTTTAGTATTTTGTTTTAACAATAATAGATCAGATTTATATTAAAATGGGGGATGAAGCAAAGATAAACAACTAAAACAAAAATACATAATTTAGGGCATAAAATGGGGGATGAAGCAAATCTAAACAACTAAAACAAAAATACATAATTTAGGGCAAGGCCATGGATCCAAAATGCATAATTGAAAGAGCTTTTCCCAAAGTTTCCTATTGTACCCTATTCTATCCGTACAAGTGTACTTCCTTACAAATTTCTTAAAAAAACTAACTACATGGGAAAACATAAGATAACAAGATAATAAAAATTATATATTTCAAGCCCATTGTAGGCTTATGCTTGCTAATGACACTTTGCTTCTTTTGCTTTTGGAACCTTGCAATTATGGTCATTAGGTGCTACAACCTAAAGGTTGTTGCTTATGTCTAGTTTTGACTTGGAAATTTTCTAAGGATGAACTCAGAAGCCTAGAATGGATTTGTTGTAGGTGAAGAGTATGAAATTGAAGGAGTATTAACCACGCTAATTGGAATACCAAGATGGGACAAAATTTACCCCATGAGTTACTGTAAAGAATCAAGTTGAACTAAAACTTCCAAAAATTTTTCACGTTAAACTCCCATAAATGCGTCTACCTCATTTTTTTAGTCTCTCATTTCAACCACATGTCTTGGTGTATCAATGATGTAATCATCTTGAGCTACATTATTTTATTGTGTCTTATCTACAAATTTAGATTACCACTTATCCCATCGAATATTGGCATTGATAGTGACACAATATGCTTCAACTACATCTTGGGTGCAATGCTTTGACCCTCTCTTAAACTATCCTAGATCATAGAGGACACAACACCCACTTTTACAGTGGAAATGCACCATGAGAACCTCAAACAAAGTTGTCAAGAAACCCGTACTAGACCCAAAACACTCAAAGTGCGCAATAATGCAACCTCAAAGTGAGAGAGGGAAGACTCCCTATTTTACCAAAATATGCATCTTATTGTGTGCTTGAAACATCCATAACCAAATCAAAGAAGAGCCACAACCCAAAAAAATGTTGAAGTGGATGTTTGTCCCTTAAATTTAACTCATAATTCTTGACAAAATGCATCACCTCATAACAATTGACACAAGTGAGTAGGGAGGGATAATAGTGATGTGTCTTCGATTCATAAAAGACAACCGCTTCAACCTTGTATTTTTTTCCAAGAAGTTGGTTAATGTGTGTCCCATCAAATTCATAATTACATTATAGGGTGGGTTGGAAGGATCTCTTCCCATTTGTATAACAACAACCCAAACAATTCTAGAGCCCAAATTGGATTTCTCATTTGCGATTGAAATTTGGTGTCTGAAATGTAGAAAAAAATCAAGTTTGTCAAAGCCATGGGAAGGGATTTGTGTTGGATTTCTCTTAGTATAATAATTGAATCTCCCACCACTCATGCCACATGAATCGCTTGAGATTTGAGGAGTAAAAGACCTTTGAAGAGGGGTAAATACTTGACTTCATCGTTTGAGCAAATACCAACCCCCTAAGCATATTTTTCTTCTCAATTTCCTCTAAAGTTAATAACAAATCCCCAAACATATACCACCCAATCTTAGTATTATTTAGTGTTACTATATACTAAGATGTGTAGTATCCCCATGGGAGTCACTAATGCCTTAGCCATATACATAAATTAGAAGGTAATTAAATGGAGATTACAAAATATATGCATCTTCTTACCATACACTTGGATTAAATAACAAGAAAACACTAAATCAATAAGCACTTGTCATGAGGACAATTTGTTATTGTTTCGTACAACTATGACCATGATTTTAAGTTGAGGTCCATTAGCTTGAATGTTTGAAAGGTGAGCTTCACACTCTCCCCACCCAGGGTCAAATCCCGAATGGAACATTGTGTGCCTTGGTTGAAAGGGTAGGTGCCCCTATTTGGGACATCTCAACCCTCAGTTGAGATCGAAGTTTCCTATCAAGTGTGTTTTACGAGTTTCCACCCCTAGTCTAGGGTTCATTTCATATGAATAAGGTTTATGATGGTCTAGTAGATTTTTCATTGGCTTTTTTTGGGTTCTTTCTCTTTCCTTCAGCGATGATTTCTTCAATAGGACAATCTCTTGGCCCCTGGGTTCTAAAGTTATGTGGTAGGCTATTGAATATGAGTAAATTTTTTTTTCCTTTTCTTCCTCAACATTTTTGGCAAGGCATCCAAGAGTACATTACCTCTTCATCTCTATCTTCCTTATCTTTAGTGGTTTTGCTTTATCCAATTTTATTTCCTAATAGTTAGTATTGTCTCAAATGAAGAAGAATTAATAAAAGAAGACACTTCTTGAACATCAACATCATTGTATGGTTTTTTCAAATATTTTAATAATTGATAATATTTTAATTTTTTATCAAAATGATTTTTTTTCAAAAATCCTTTTAAAAATTTTCATTTTTCCACATATATATATATATATATATATATATATATATATATATATATATAAATCTAAAAAAGTCTTCTAAATTCTCTTCGATTTCTATTCTCACAATTGTTGATATATTCGAAGCAATGTTTTAAGATTTGATGAAGTATTTCCAATAGAATCGTCTTAAACTATTGTTTATACTTTTTTGAACTCTTGGAGCCTAAATTCAACCACATTGAAATGAAAAAAAATTCAAAACAATCACAGAGAAGGAATGTAAAAAGCTTATATGTCTCTATCATGTTTGGATTACAATTGGATCAAAGTTAAAACATACCCTTCTTAAAATATATTAAAAACGAATAGTAAGTTAATAATATTGGTATGCTTAGAAAAGAATATGATATTATAAAATGTTTTAAGTTTTTATCACATAGTCTTGATTTTGACTCTATATATTATAAATTATTATTTATAATAAAATATTCAATTTCAAAAATTCTCTAATTTTTTTTTATATACAAGGTGCATGTAGAATCATGAGCACTTAGAATCAAACTTAAACTATGATAAACTTCTACACATTTAACATATCTATCCAACATCAAACTCGCCTTTATACTTTTGTGAGTGAATAGTTAAGAAAGGCCTTGCGTAAATTAACACAAATACAAATATGAAAATAAGTATTGGAAACATAGTTACCAGTTTTTGGAGCTAGGGCAATGAAGTTACTCAAATCACTACCAATGGCTTGTAGTGTCTAGAAACACCAAGGGATACATAATCTAACCAATATTATAAATTATTATTTATAATAAAAAAATTCAATTTAAAAAATTTTCTAATTTTTTTTTGTCATATTCTAAACGTTCTACGAAATGACTATTTTTCAACGATATTTTCCGGCTACATTTTGCCTAAAATCTAACAATAAATTGTTAAATACGCATATTTGAGTGATTATTTCTATATAATCTGAGTGCCCCAAGGGTTTTTCAGCATGTTGAATCCATTTATGCATTCAGCAATGGATTTTAAACAACACAAATTACTGATTTCATGCAAATTTATGTTGTCGGATTCCAGCAAAAAAAACATTTTGTAGAATAGTTAGACAATGCCTTCATCTTTTTTTGTATAGACAATATGCATATAGTGATTCAATTAGAATCAAACTTAAACTATCATAAACTTCTACACATTTAACATATCTATCCAACATCAAACTCACCTTTATACTTTTGTGAGTGAACAGGTGTTGAGATCAATTCCTGCTTCCAAAATTTCCTTCCCCTTTCTATTTTCCCAAATTATTTTTTCCATTTCTTTTCCCTCTTCTATACCTACCCTTGTTTCTCTTTTTCCTTTTTTCCCTTCTTTTATCCCTTTCTAGTTACCATACTTAGTCATATTTCAAAAATTGGTGGGTTAGTGGGTAGGTGGGCCTTCATCCCCATCCAATTTCCTATGTCTGAAGTTCGACTGACAGCCTTTCTCTATTATAATTAGCCCTTTTTCCAACTTTGCGAGTTCACGGGTTCGAGCCTTCATTCTCCAAGTTTTGTGATCTCCACTTTGAACCCAAAATTATGTGATCCACATTACAACCATTAGATTTGTCATGGGCCTGGAGCCCCTAACGCATTTTATTTCTTCTCCATGCAAGTCCGACCAGCCACTTTTCTACACTTAACTTATTTATGATCATCCATAACCGCGGGTTCGTGGGTTCATGAAAAACTTCATATTCAAATCTACTCTCATCCATCCCTGCCATTCTCGTGCTTTTTCCAATATGCATTAAATGTTGTCTAATGCTAACAATTGATTGTGCAGGCTCCAGAAATATTGTCATTAATGGATAAAGACTCGAGGAGATTACTCATTAAATTGTATTAATTCGCCATTTTCCAAAGGATTTTATTATCGGCATCTCCCTAAAAGGATTTATTTCAAGTTATTATTCAGCTGAAAAATACTCTCGTCAACCTAATGGCAGCAACAACTAGACAACAATTTTGTGGTGATACTTTAAATATCTTTGGTTGTGAAGACTAGAACATTTAGTGGTCCATAGCATATTCATATTACTCCTCTCCTCTTGCATAGAAGGAAGTAATCTAGTCAACTAGAATCGCTCATGCAGGGTGTTTTCCTGAGGTATTTGACTGCAAAGAACTTGTTGCATGGTGCATTGAGAAGTACGTTCCAAGCCAAAGAATTATACAACTCCAAGATCATTCTCCCATTTCCCTTTCACCACAAATATTTCACAAGATGTTGAAGCTCCCAGAGCCAACACTTACCTTTAAAGGAAAGACTGCATAGATTTTCTGAAGAAACATAACAATGGCCTGGACCTCCTACCTGAATATCTGGAGAATCATGTGTCTATTCCATAATACATAACCAGGATCCAGGTCAATTCTTTTAAAAACCCCTTTCAAGATATTGCATGGTTGTTCACTAGGTTGATAGGTCAAGAAATCACTTCTACCATTTCCCACATGATTTTATATATTTTGTATTTTACAGTAAAAGAATAGGCTATCTTTGACTG
This sequence comes from Picea engelmannii, assembly GCA_009831015.1. Classification (NCBI taxonomy): domain Eukaryota; kingdom Viridiplantae; phylum Streptophyta; class Pinopsida; order Pinales; family Pinaceae; genus Picea; species Picea engelmannii. The sequence goes on along the minus strand of ML782443.1, from coordinate 121,360 downwards.
GGGAAAACTGATTTCTGTTGAAATATCATCCCAGTTATCACACTACAAAAGGGACAAAAAATTATTTATGGCTTCCTATTTGGTATTTTCTATAGTGTATTGTTGTCAATTTCCAAACTTGACTATAAGTAAGAGGGGGAATTGTGAAATAGATCCAGTTACCTTTTGGTATCAGACATTATGGAGAAACAAGATCTCTATATTTTTACGAAGTTTACAATGATTTTGTCTCAGTCTTTAAAGGGATGTTTTTTGGTGAAAATACCCCAAGGATATCTAACTGGGATAACAAATTCTTAGAGAAAAAGGGAACAATAGAACAGATGGAAAATCACAGTGTCATCAAGATATTTTGTTCCAAAGAAAATCTCTCTTTTCTTCCATATCATGTATCTAACAAATTGTTTATTACAGAGGTGGCAAGGCAATACAAATTATGGCTACATTTTTTCCATGAAAAAAATAAAAAACAATTTATCCCCTTCCCATGGAAGATTAGAGATTTCATTTTCAGAAACATAAATAAAATTGATGAGTTTGCAAGCGACTTCAACAATGTGAAATTAAAGTATGTTGAAAAGATAAAGGGCTTTGATCCTAATAAAATATTTATATAACACATGCTTTCGATGGGATTCAATAATTCGTTCATCTAGACTACCTTGAATGAAGAAGAATAAGGTAACAACCAAAGTACTCTTGTACATGAAGCTGGTGACCTAGAGACAGTACTAACGAATTGTATAAACAAAAGGGAAAGGGTCCTAGTGAAAGGAGCGCCCAGTCTCCAGTTGTTACTTCCAAAAATACCACATCTCGGAGAAATTCTCCAATGACTCACCCAATTAGAAATATTTCCCATAGTAGTTCAAGCGGAGAAGGATAGAAGAATCCTCCCCACGAGAATTTTGAGAATTCATATAAGTTACATGTGAGAAAGAAAACGAAGAATTTAATACAAGAGGAATATTACAACCTTATAAAAAATGACATCCAAAGATTTTCTCTAGATGACATGGAGCTAGAGGCAGATATTGAGAAAATGTTTCCCGTGATGGAACAACCAGAAATTGTAACTCAGCAAAATGTTTTACTGGAATTTGTTGCAAATGAGATTTTTAGTGAAGAGGAATCCTTCACTTTTCAAAGTGTTATTTTTGATAAGGAATCTAAAAAAATGATTGTAGGAAGAGGTGATCAGAAAAATAAAAAGGGAAAATCTCGCTCAGAGGTTGACCTGAAAGACATGCGGTCGTCCCAATTCTCTAAAATCCATAGGGAAACTGGTGATGCTCTTGACGATTCTATTGATGGATTAGAAGCTGAAAATGCCAAGCTAAAAGAAAGGATCGGAGAATTGGAAATACCTTAATTCTTCTTCCAATCCTGGCAAGTCCTTTGTCAATGGTCAAACCAACCACACCCACCATTAATTTGAAAGGATATTCAAGTCTACTCACAATGGTCAAGATTTATGTAGAAAAAAATATTAAGAAGAGAATACCACTAATAACAGAAGCATGGGAGGTATCAAAAAATATTGTTTCTTTTGGCTCAAGGGCACATGCCTTCCATGAGTAACTGCAAGCTGATATAAAGAACGAAGAAGGTTTCTACACTAATGTTGTATTACCATTCAGAATTAAAGTTTCAAACATGACGGAACTTAGAACAAGAGAGGAGGATATGCCTTCTCCAAGTCAAATAAAACAACTAAATACTTGTTGGAAGGAAAATATTAAAAATTTGAGTAACATTGTTCAAGCATGTAGCGAAGCCATACTGAAAAGAGAATAATTGTTCAAAATAATCACGGAGATAGATCTAGAAGGAGGTACTAACAAGGTACAAGACCCTAAATTAATTTTCAATTCAATGTTTCTAACAAAGCAATAATTTGACGAACAAGTTGAGATATTTAAGGAGTTATCAATTGAAACATTTTATGGCATACTTGAATATAATGAAGATGAAATAGACAATTGGCTAGTTGATTATTCCATGAAAAATCAAGATATTGAGGAAGCAATACATGGTATTTATCTTGACATAAGAGACTGGGAAGGTGAATTATTCAACATTAAAATCAAGCATGAAATAAACGTCGCACCAATGAAAAACTATATTGAAGATTGGTTCAAAAAGGAAATTGACAAATTAACCAAAGAAGGGAAAGAACAGTTGAGACGGTTCCTATAACCATCAATAAAGAAAATAAAAGGAAAACAACAATCAAGTAAAATGAGAAAGACCATCATAGTAATTTCATGATGATCATATTATTGTTTTCTTTATCAGTCTTTCATCCAGTGATTTCGCTTCTTTGACTAGAAAGGTTTAACCAAAATATGATAACTTCTCCATGTCTTCTTTCCAAGTCTTGCTACTCTATCGTCGCCCACCATCCTCCTTCTACAACTTACTTCTTGTTTATATTTTATTTATGGTCTGCAGGAACCCCAATCCCAATCCTAAGGACAAACACATTTAAACTTCAAGGCTTTGTAACAGACTATATATTTTTCAGAAATCCCGAGAGAACTATTTTGGGATCAGTTTTGATTGTATATTATAACTCTGAGTTTTGAGTATAAAGTATTTGAGATTGATCTATCATTATCTTTATTTGAGCTCCCCGTGTGTTCACTCTATTAAAGTTATCTTATGCATACAAACCATCTTCTTTTATTTTATGTGATAAAAAATATTTAGTTATGATGGATGTGAGGAAATTTTGTTTACCTTTTTAAGTATATGAAGTGTGAGGTTCCTAGTCATTTTTCAAGGACTCTCTTTTTAAAGGAAAAAGAAAAACTTTGTTTTTCTTGTTACCTTTTTCTTGCAATCTTTATTTTTCTTTGATTATCAAGACGTACTTCCTCAAAGTCCTATATTCTAAAAAATCTAGAGTTCCAAGAGAATCTTAAACAAAGAGGAGTACCACCTCTATAAAAACATAGGGGGATTTGTATCCCCCTGAGTTTGTTGTTCAGGTCATGACGGATTCTAGCATCAACAATAGGTATACACATTTAACATACCAATCCAACATCAAAATTTTCTTTATACTTTTGTGGGTGAATATGTATGGGTCCTTCCTTTCCCCACATTTCATCCATAATTATGTTGAATACTTTTAAAAGATGACACATTCATGCACTTTATACTATTGTGAGTGAATAGGTATGGGTCCTGGTGGGCAGGGCTCTGGTTTGAATGGTGGGTGGGATTACTGGAACCATGGTGGACGAGAATCTTGGAGTTTCTGAGAAGGAAAATACAAAGCCTATGTTTAAGCAAGTAAGATGTAGTTTTGGTTGATTGGGGAGATATTGAATCCCTAAACATTCTATAGTTGATATATCATGTAGTTAAAATAAATATGAAGGAATTATTTTCGAGTGGGGAAGTTCCCTTACACGCATGTTAGAAGCAAGAAGTTGGTTAAAAATATTTGGTGGAAGGCAACCTCAGAGCATAACAAGTAGGGGTCAACTAAGGAAGCTCAAGTTGAAAACCGCACTCTATGGAAGTTGAGGTATGTTCTCTTTTGAGTCAGGGAGATGAGGAGCTCTGGAATAAAGATGAACTACTTATCTTAGACTATGAATGCAGGTCTAGGAAAGGTGGAGGTACAGTCAAGTCTTCTGAAGTGGTGTCATAACTCGGTAAGAGTGCAAGGTCTTATCCCAAGGAGAAAAATCTCCCTAGTCTGTTCACGATCCCTCTGCCTCCTAAGATCAAATATGAGGCTAAGATAAGACATAGGCCATCCATCCCGGACAATATTAAGCATTCGAAGGTATTCAAAGACAATCTTGAAATCGAAAAATTTCTTCATTCCGTCAATGAATTTTCTGCATTGCACATTGATCAAGATCTTGATCTCGAAAGTCACCCTCACACTGAGGTATTTTTAAATAAAATTGCTAATCACCATATTATTCATCTACCTAGCAATCACATTCCAAAGGGACTGGTCCCTTTAGAAAGATTGTTTGATGGGAATGATGTGGCAATAAAGGGTGGGGTTTCAAATGGAGATGATGATTCAGCGGAGTGCAATATCGATACACAGGAAGAGCCTAAGTTTGTCAAGTTGTCAAGCAGTTTGACCAGAGAACAGAGGGTCGAATATACTGTGAGTTATTAAAATAATTTGTTGATGTGTTTGCATGGACCTATGAAGACCTCAACACATATGACACATCTGTCATTGAACACAAGATCCCACTGAAGGGAGAGGCTAAGCCATTCAAGCAGAAGCTAAGACAAATAAATCCCATGTTGTTGCTTGTCATGGAGAGAGAAGTGAAGAAGTTGTTATATTCCCAAATAATTGTCCCCTTGAGATATTCTGAGTGGGTAGCCAATTTGGTCCCGGTGAGGAAGAAAAGTGGAGAAATCAGGCTCTGCGTCGATTTCAGGAACCTAAACAAGAGCTCAAAGAAAGACAACTATCCCTTTCCCAACATGGAACACATATTGCAGAGGGTCACTAGTGCATCTAGGATATCCATGATTGACAGTTTTTCTGGCTATAATCAGATATCAGTCATGCCTGAGGACAAAGAAAAAGCAGCCTTCACTACTCCTTGGGGCACATTCATGTATGCCAAAATGCCTTTTGGATTAATGAATGCAGGAGCAACATTTCAGCGAGCCATGGATATAGCCTTCATCGAGGAGAAAGATCAGTTTGTGGTGATCTATCTAGATGACATCACAGTCTTCTCCAGGTATGATAAAGAGCATCGTTGTCACTTGAGGAAAGTTTTCTTGAAGTGCCGAAGGTTTGGCCTATCCTTAAATCCCAAGAAATATTTGTTTTCTATGAAGGAGGGGAAGTTGTTAGGCCATGTATTATCAGCAGAGGGAGTGAGAATTGATCCCAGCAGAGTAGAGGCAATTCAGACCCTGCCAGATCTAGAAAGGAAGTTCAGGCCTTTTTAGGGAAGATTAACTTTCTAAGGAGGTTCGTCTCAAATTTTGTTGAGTTGGTGAAACACATCACAACCATGCTCAGAAAGGGAAACGAAGTAAAATGGACTGTTGAACCCAGGGAATCTTTTGTCCAAATAAAAAGGGCATTGACTGAGGCACCTGTGCTGAACAATCCTGATTATTCTAAGGATTTCCTAATTTTTTGTTTTGCTTCTTTTGATATAGTAGTTGTGATCTTATTGCAGAAAAACAGGGAAGGGCGAGAGCAACCCATTTCCTTCTTCAGTAAGGCATTGAGAGATGTAGAAATCAGGTATGATATCATGGAGAAGCAGGCCTATGCCTTTGTGAAAGCTCTCAAATATTTCAGAGTCTATGTCTTTCAATCAAGAGTGACTGCATACGTTCCTTCAGCCTCTATGAAGGACATCCTTATACAGCCTGACATAGATGGGAGAAGAGGTAAATGGATTTCCAAGATCCTGGAGTTTGACCTGGAGATAAATCCCACCAAGTTGGTAAAAGGGCAGGGTTTAGCCAAGATGCTGGTTGAATCAAATTGCAAGGCCTTGGGGGTTAGCTTCATCAATGCTTGCTCAGGAAATCAACAAGTTGAGTCGCCCAACAAAAGCTCTCAGGATGGCTTATCACTAGCAGAATGCACTTGGTACAGAGACATTTTGTACTTTCTGCAAGAGTTGAAGCCTCCTTATGGAATGGGAAAAAGAAAGGCAAGATCTTTAAATATCAAGGCGGTCAGATATTGCCTTCTTGACCATGTCTTATACTGGAGAGACCCTCTAGGAGTGTTTTTGAGATGTCTGAATCCACAGGAAGCCCTGAAAGTTATCTTTGATTTCCACAACGGCCTTTGTGGAGGGCATCATTTCTGGAAGACCATAGCACACAAAATCCTCAGGGCTAGGTACTACTGGCCCACCTTATTCACTGATGTCTGCAGAGAAGTCAGAGCTTGCATCAAATGCCAAAAGTTATCAGGAAAGCAGCGGCTCAAATCTCTGCCACTAAAGCCTGTAGTAGCTTCAATACCCTTTCAACAGTGGGGGTTGGACTTCATTGGGGAAATTCATCCTCCTTCAAGTGGCCAGCATAGATGGATCCTGACTGCAACAAACTATTTCACCAAGTGGATAGAAGTTTCCCCCACTAGGAGTGCTTCACACAAGGTGATTATCAGCTTCTTGGAGTATATCATATCTAGATTTGGTTGTCCCAGCAGAATTGTCACCGATAATGTTGTTGCTTTCAAGTCTGAGCCTCTGGTTAAGTTCTGTGAGCAGTTCAAGATTTCACTAATTCACTCCACTCCCTATTATCCTCAAGGAAATGGACTGGCAGAATCTTCCAATAAAAGTCTAATCAAACTCATTAAAAGGTTATTGGAAGACAATAATAGGGCCTGGGATTCAAAGCTCAAGTTCTCTCTATGGGTCGATCGAGTGACAACAAAGAAGTCCTTGGGCACCTCACCTTTTCAACTTGTTTATGGGACAGAGGTTGTTTTTCCCACTTAGCTCGCTTTACCAGTAGCGAAATTCTTTCAATATCATGAAGGAGAGCCAGAACATATGGTCAGCAGAATTCATCAAGTGGTGGAACTGCAACAGATCATGGAGCAAGTAATGGACTTAGCTCATAGTCATCAGCAGAAGATCAAGCAAGCTTTTGACAGGAAGGCCAGGAAGAAGGAATTTGAGCTGGGAGATTTGGTGCTTAAGTGGGATGCACCAAGGTAGGATAGGGGCAAACACAACAAGTTTGATGCCCTCTGGATCGGGCCCTTCAAAATCTCTGAAGTTGATCCAGGTGGATATCGGTGGCCACCCACCTTTTCTGACTGGCTCAAAACAGTTTTCTGGCCATTTTGGCAATTTACTATTTTTAGCAGTTTTTTGGGTCCTAAACTTCTGGAGCCGTTTTGAGGCCCTAAACGACATTTT
>ML782443.1:74604-114405 GCA_009831015.1 Picea engelmannii | reverse complement strand
CTTCTCACGGATGCGAGTAGCAGCCACATCTCTTCTCAGAGATAAGCTACCAACGCCTTAGCTAGTTTATTTACATTCTGTCTGTAAGCATATTTCAGTCATTTTCTATTAATGAAATGAAGTCTTATTTCCGCTGCATCTCTGCGTTTATGTGTATTTTTGTATTTCATTGTGTTCCTACATAAATCTGGATCAGAAGTATTCTTAAATAACACGTACTGGTTGCAAGATTTGGAGGGTGAAGAAGTCTTTTAACGACCAGGAAATGGGCATTTCCTGAAGAAATGTTTTGCTTGAGCCTTAGACAGCTCCTTTGTTTTGTAAATATTGTCTTTATTGTTTTTCTGTTTATTTTCAGCTTAATAAATGACTCCATAACCCAACAAAATGCAACTGGAATTGCAAAAGGAGTTCTTAGAGCATCGCAGGGACGACTCTATCCCCCATGGAGCCTAATGTTAATGCCAATTCTCACAAGTCATGAGCGTCGAGCGCAGCACACACAAAGGTCCATTTCGGGTTTAAAATCAAGAGAGTGGGCATTTTGTTTTCAACGGTGAAGATCCACAGATGGAGCAGACTGACAGTCGTCAGGTAAGTTTGAGTCACAGAGTTGCACGAGGTTTGGTGCATGGGCTCATCTCTTATGGCCAAAATCATAAAATGATGAGCCATTTCATCATTTCGACTACCGGGACCTCAAAGGACAAAGGGGCGTTCCTCCACTGCATCGAGAATCGCTGAAATCTGAAACGCGAAATGCGAAAAGCACCCAGGATCCATTTCAGCATTTCAGCTATCGGGAGTTCAAGAGACAAGGGAACCGCTCTTCCATTGCATCGAGAATCGCCAAAACCCAAAATGCAAAATGCGAAAAGCGCCCAGGATCCATTTCAGCTATTGGGAGTTCAAGAGACAAGGGAACTGCTCTTCCATTGCGTCGGGAATCGCCGAAACCCGAAACGTGAAATGCGAAAAGTGCCCAGGAGCCATTTTGGCTACCGGGAGTTCAAGAGACAAGGGAATCGCTCTTCCATTGCATCAGGAATCGCCGAAACCCGAAACACAAAATGCGAAAAGCACCCAGGAGCCATTTCAGCATTTCGGCTACCGAGAGTTCAAGAGACAAGGGAACCGCTCTTCCATTACATCGGAAATCGTCGAAACCCGAAACGTGAAATGCAAAAAGTGCCTAGGAGCCATTTCGGCATTTCGGCTACCGAGAGTTCAAGAGATAAGGGAACCACTCTTCCATTGCATCGTGAATCGCCGAAACCCGAAACGCGAAATGTGAAAAGCACCCAGGAGCCATTTCGGCATTTCGACTACCAGGAGTTCAAGAGACAAGGGAACCACTCTTCCATTGCATCGGGAATCGCCGAAACCTGAAACACGAAAATCCATTTCGGCATCCCAACTACTGGGATTTCAAAATACACGGGGTCTCTCTCTCTTCCGCTGCATCGAGAAACTCTGAAATGTGAAATGTGAAAAGTTTTTAGTCTTGGCCACCCTCCATGGAAGAAGCAGTTAATGAATATTGAGCAGGTGGTTGAGACCTCAGCTCAAGCCATGAATGCAAGGCATGGAGGTTCTGGCAGGTAGTCTGCCCAAGATCGTCCTGTGTGCAAGTTTTCCTACAAGATCCATGTCGATCTGATGTTCTCGACTGATCAGAAGAACTTTTGCATGCTAAGTCAGGCTTTAATGTCTCATCTACCCTCTTGTTGCCAAGAGAGCGAATTGCTCTGAGTATATATACTCAGTTTTTGTATTTTTGTAAGGATCGATGGTAGAGATAAGATCCCGACTATAAATCTTTAACAAAGCCTCTGGTTCTCTGGTTATACAATGATATTTTGAGATTTCTTGTTTAATGGTGGCCAGCCTCCTCCTTTCCTTGTTCCTCTGAATCTGAAAGCCCGGGTATGGATGATTCAGTCGGGTGTTGTTGTAACTATATGATGCATGTTTGATTGTATTAGTTCTGCAACATTTGAGGTTTACTTTGAAGTTTCTCCAGTCTGAGAGGATCTCATATCTGAGACGTTTCCCCTTTCTTTCCCTCCACTTACTCACCACTATGCGAATTTACTGGCTTAAGTTAAATCAAGACCTCACATGTCCTTGTTGTTCCAACCCAGATTTCTGAGTGAGTGATATTGTTCTGAGTTTACTTCCATTCTATCACCCCCTTTATAAACAAATCATGACATAAACTGATGGGCCTCAGGCTTACCCCTACCACAATCTAGGAGTGACTTCTGTAGCCAACAATTTCCTATCGATGGATGAAGAGGAACTAAAGGGAGTGGACAGGAGGATGGGGAAAGTTCTGGTTGAACTTGACATTCATAATGGGTTACTAGAAACAATAGATATAAAGTGGAGAGGGAAGATATATGGTTAGAAATTGGACTATCTGGGGCTCCTCTTCAGATGCTTCCTTTTCAAAAGGAATGGACACCTATGAAAAATTGCCAAGGTTTTCTAGCGGATGATGAATCAAAATCATCCATGCTTAGGAAGACGGTACTTAGTGAATCACCGGTAGTGGATCCTTCTTGGATTGGGGGAGACACTACGAAAGAAGAGGAGGTTGGGACTACTGTAACGAAGAATATTAGGGTAGGAAAGAAAAAATATCTCTGTCCTTATTTCTACACCACATTGACTGTCTAAGAAATGGTATACTTAAATCTTCTTACAAACTCCCCTCTAGCGAATTCATCTGATTTCAATAAAAGTAAGAGCCCCTTTAGGGAGTCCAAGAGGGAAGTAGACTCACACTTGGACATGAGAGCTCCCAAGAAGGGATGTTTTTAAGGATGGAAATTTATTTTAAAATGTATAAACCTTGACGAATCTTACTAATCCTTCATATTCCAACTATAAGTGTTTGGCAATATTTTTGCAAAAATATTCAAATTTCTAAGGATTTTATCTAGTTTGTATAAAATTTTGGTGATTTTTAAGGTAAAATAATTTATCCTATAGAATTTGGGAGAATCATTTTTAGAATAGTGAATATTTATTTGGGAAAAACCTTGGAAAATTAACCCATGAGAGAAATTTATCCCCTAAAATCATCCCTTCTCTCGAGGAGGTCGTAAACACTCCCCTGGACTGTATTGATGAAGTGGGGATATACATAATTGATGATGGGCTGAGGACTGAGACAAGAGGGAGGTGGGATATGGAAACAGGTGAGATCTCCATGGGGTCATTTATAGATACTCTAGTTCCATCATACTGGGACATAGTGACACAAATCCCCCTCATTGTCTATGAAGGGTGCATAATGATTAGCAAAGGGAAAGAAGTTACAATAATAGGGATTAAGGGAGACGAGACAACCAAACTTGGAAGAGAATTGAAAAAAGTTACATGGACAAGGGGTTTGGGAATCGATGCTTCTCCCATAAAGACTAGAAGTGCATGGAAAAAAGATCTGGAAAGGAGAGGGGACGTAACCACTAGTGGAAATTTTATCATAGAAATCGATGCTCTTAGATGAATTAATACCCTCACCAAAGCTAAATAATGATTCTTCTTTCTATGAACCTTAGGGGAGTTGGAGGGGATCCAAAACTTGCATCCCTCCATGGAGCACTAAATTTCATTTTGTCAAACATTCTCTTTATATAAGAAACTATGGTTGAGTAAGTAAAACCACGAGCTATGGTGACAAAAGTGATACCAAATTGTTACTATTGAGGCATTGATTTTGTGGGTTGGTCGAGAGGCCTGTGTATGGCCTGGAACCCTTCAAAATTGTCTCTAGTTCCTTTTGTTACTTTTGTGGGCATCCTCTTGAATGGAACCATTCACGATGGAAATCATACAGTTTCTCTTATAAACTACTACGACCCTTGCATGCACAGGAAAGTGTTTTGGGATATGGTGGTCAATAATGGTATTCTAGACACAGAAAACCTTATTCTGGCAGGGGATCTAAAATTCACTGTGTAAGACAATGAAGTGTGGGGAGCCAAAGCAAGACCATATCCTTTGGAAGAGTACTTCAAAGAAACCTTTATAGACCAGGGACTGGTCGACATTGTCCCTAGTGCATATGCACCAACTTGGAGAAATGGAAGAGGAGGGTCTGAAGGTATAGCTAAAATATTTGACAAATTTTTTATGTCAGAAGATCTAGTCTCTTTGGTAGGGAGGTACAGAACCTGGGTAGCTCACCCCTACATTTCATATCATGCCCCAATTGTTCTACAGATTGATGATGGTCAGTGCAAAATGGCTCACTCGTTCAACCTAAATCCAATCTGGTTGGAAGAGAAGGGTTTTTTTGATATTGCCATATGTTACTCCCTCTCGCAGAGAGGGAGTAACATANAAGGTATGGAATTCTACTGAATTCGATGGTGAACCTTCAGTGATGAGGAGATTGGTCGAAAAACTGATAGACTTAAAACAGAAAGTGAGGGACTGGGATAAAGTTATACAAAAGAGGAGGAGACACTTTGAATTAGTCCAAGTGGAGGACGATTTAGAGAAGCTATATCTAACTAAAGCCAATGGGAATGCTTCGATGGTAGTTGATAACCATATCAAAGTGCTAGAAGAAAAAATGCAAAAGTTTCTACTAGATGAAGAATAAACGTGGAGACAAAAGAGCAGAGCAATCTGGTTGTAGAAGGGTGACCAGAACACAAAGTTTTTCCATAATTATGATATCCATAGAAAAAAGAGGAAATCTTTGTGGGAGATAAAAGATGAAGCTGGAAAAAGTCATAGTGGAGAGGAGGAACTGGAGACTGTAGCGGTGAAACACTTCAAATTTTTTTATGTTGATACTGGACATAATTATATTATCGAACAGGTGAGGATAGTGCAGTATTACCCCTACCTTTTCACTGAAAATGATTTTCAGGAGCTCGAAAAACCATGCACGGTCAAAGAATTATTTTTGGTACTCAAGAGCTTTGCTAAGGACAAAGGTTTTGGACCGGATGGATGGACTGTGGAATTTTTTCTCATCTTTTTTTATCTGATCAGGGATGACATTTTGAAATTTGTGTAGGAGTCAAGAAGCTCTAGATCAATGGTAACGTCTTTAAATGCTAATTTTGTAGTCCTCATACCCAAGGTGGATCAGCCTTCCAGCTTTGCAGACTTCAAACCTATAGCACTATGTAACCTGGCATACAAAATTATCGCAAAGACCCTAACAAACAGATTGAAACCGTTCCTTTCAAAGACTTTATCATTGGATCAACTTGGTTTCTTAAAAGGTAGGAAGATCTTGGATGCGGTGGGAACTACCCAAGAATGTTAACATATCATTAAAACAAAAAAATTGAAAGCTCTAATATTGAAATTGGATCTCTAGAAGGAATATGAATGTCTAAACTGGGACTTTCTCTGGATGATACTGTTAAGGATGGGCCTTAGTCTTTTGATTACAAACTGGATTATGAGCTATGTCAATACAACTTCTTTCACAGTCTTGGTAAATGGTGGGCCTTCCCCTTTCTTCCAAAGTGGTCGAGGGATTTGAAAAGGTTGCCCTTTATCCCATTTACTATTTATTTTGGTAATGAGGGGCTTATCTTAATTCTCAAGCAATCACAAGACAAAGGAAAAATTACCGAGATAAATATTTCAAGACTTATCAAGCTTATTGCTTTACTTTTTTGTGGACGATGTATTGATTATGACCAAAGCTCATTTATCTGATTGGAAGGAAATTGATTACATTCTGTCTCTTTATTGTAAAGCATCAAGAATAATCATAAATGCACTCAAATATTATTTTCACTACTCGGGACTGCAGGAACAAGACTTGGAAAACTATAAGGAAATTGTCCCCTTCAATTTTGTGGAGCTAAACGTAGGCTTTCGTTACCTATGTTTTTATTTAAAGCTGACAAATTACCGTGTAGAGGACTAGAGATGGCTTATTCAGAAATTTGAATGAAGGATATGACTTTGGTGTCATCGCTAGTTATCTTTGGGAGGGACATACGTACTTGCCAAATCAGTGTTAGAGGGTTTTCTTGTGTTCTGGATAGCTGTAGAAAATTTCGCCATCTCTGTCCCTAACAAAATAAAACGGGTGATGTTTAATTTCTTATGGTCGGGTGGTGGGTAAAGGATGGAATATGGCACAGGGTACTAAAGGATAAATATTTATCCTCCACTTCGGTGGTAACTTGGCTTAGAATCACTTCTGTGAGTAGAAAAAAAAGTATCAAATTCACGGAGAAGCCTCCTAAAATAATTTCAATTAGTGGCACAATGGACAACATGGAAGCCAGGTTTTGGAATGTCCATCAGACTTGGAGAAGATACGATACTTGGACTAGGAAAGAGTTTTATTGTATCACAAGGCCTCATATATTCTCTCATATTGAAGGGTTTCCACTACTTATATCAGATATCAGATCGGGGGAGACAAAGTGTGGTTATGGCTCACTGGAAATCAAATTCAAAGTTGGGGTTGGTATGAATGGAAGTAGCAGAATGGGACAACTTCTGCAGAGCCTTGGATCATGCAAGCATATATTTGAGAGACTCCCTGAACGAGTTAATTTGAACATGAGGAAATGTGTCAGGGATCATCACTACAAAAAATTCCTACGATGCCATATCATCAAATATTTGGAATCACAGCAAAAACTGGTGGCACTATTCCCTCTAGAAGTGGGACTTGGCACCAAAAATTAAACTCTTTACCTAGTTGTTGTTGGAGAACATGATTCTCACTTGGGAAAACTTGCAAAAAAGAGGGAATTTTGGCTCATGATTTTGTGTTCTATGGAAACAAGACTCAAAATCAACCATACACTTGATGTTGCATTGCAATTTTACCAAAAAGGTATGGAAGGAGGTGATAGAAATGATTAATGTAATTGGTGTTTGGTTAGGTTTAAATGTGTAAGGGTGTTTCAAATAATGGTGTGGAAGTCATGCAAAGTGGTTCATGTCACTTTCGATAGTTTTCTGGCATATCTGGTTGGAAAGAAACTTGGTAATTTTTTAGGAAGGTCAAGCTTCAAAGGTCTCGGTGCTCCACAGGATTCTAGGGTTTATAGGAATATCGCAGATGAGAAAAAAAACTAACAAGAAGACAAAAAATCCTCTGTAGCTAAATGAGGGAAGACTAATTGGTTGGTTTGATGGGGCCTCTCAAAGGTGAGGGAATACTAGTGGAGCAGGAGGAGTCATCGGGTAAATAATCATATAAAGTATAGATGGATGTTGAATTGTGGCCCAGGATTGAATACCAGAGCCGAACTATTGGGAGTTTGGGCATTGTTAACCTTGGAAATCTGTCTGCACATATATGACCTCTAGGTGTTCGGGGATTCAATGATTATCATAGACTGGATGAATAAAAAATGTGACCTACAAGTCATGGAATTGATGTTCTGGAAAAAGCGACTAAAGGCCCTCACTAGGGAATTCACGGCTCTCGAATTCACCCACACCTATAGATACTTTAACCAAGAGGTGGATGAGCTCTCAAAGCAAGCCTTGGAGCAACCAGAAGGAAAAATAAAATACAGTCGGATGGAGGATGGGCATGTGGGCTCAATTTTGGAATTTTGACTAAGCTAGAAAAAGAAAAATTTGACATTTTAAAAAAAAATTCTAAACTAAGAATGAAATCAATATGCAAGTAGAGAAGAATGAAAATGAAATGCATCTAAACTAGTATGAGAAATCAAGATGCAAAATCCATGGAATCAAAATGACTTACCTACTTACTTGAGGCATTGGGGCCCTGGAGATCTGGTGATAAGTGATGTTAGGTGAAGCCATGCAATGAGTGCAACCACTTGTTCATCATTTCATCAAGATATATCCCCATGTGCTTAATCATGTGAAACAACAAAGATAATTTCAACACATAATCATCATGAGCATAAATAAACATAAAATCCATCATAAAATGAAACCCATGGAGATGGGTGGGAGGGGGGAAATCCTTCTAGAAAGAGAAAGCATCAGCCCGATCATCTTGCCTGAAAGTGTAGCCATAAGACTGATCAATCCATCTATGAAGGGGGATACTATATGTAGATGAAATCTCAACTTCATCTCCTCACAAAGATTCATTAATTTTCGAGGACTGAGAAGAAATGAGAGATCTGAAGAACACTGCATGGTTTCTTGGAGAATAGGTTAAGAGGTAAGGAACGGTCTCAGGTGTGGAAAAACACTGCCTATTCCCTTGTGAATCTCCATGGAAATATCCAAGATGAAAATACTTTCGCTTTGAATAATGAACCTCTGACTGATGTGAGGTGGCCATGTCCTGTTATTATTCAAAATCTAATCACAATGGTTGGAAGTCCTCATAAAATAAATATGCATCCTCAAAAGGGTATGTACCAAATCATGACTGAAGATCACTCTAAGTATGTTGTGACAAGTCATCCTCAAAGGAGCGGAACAAATATGTAACTATATCATCACCAGTCTTCCAAACATCTAAATCATATATGTATGAGGACCACTCCTCTGATGATGACACCCCCTCTTCCTGAGAGCTACCCTCAATGTCATAGATGGGGTCTTGATCAAATTTGACACAACAAAGATCCCATCTATGTCTTCCAGTCTCTATGAAAGTGTCTATAGGCTCATCAACCATATCAAAGGGTACTTTCATAAGGCCATCAGTAACTGAAATTGACCATATTTTCGTCTTTGTGTGCAGGAGGAGTAGAGGCATGGAAGTATTCAACTGGACCTTCAAATTATTCATCATCAAGATCGACCGCTTCCTCAACATTAGGTGGTAAACAAGGTTGGACAACCTCGCCTTCATAAAATGGGATCAAAGATATAAGTGCCTCAATATGTTTTGCTTTATCATAATTCTTCTTTTTTTATATAGACAAGCCCCTCCATTTCCTTTTCATCAAAAGAGGTTGATTCTAAGTGCATAGTTCTTTGCTTGCTTTTCTTCAAGGGGATCTGTCATATCCAAGGTTTCCTCTAACACTTCTTTAATTTCAAGCTCATGGAATAAAGCATCATCAAGGGCTTCAAAAGGGTCACAACTCATTGTGCTCTCTTCTTGATGACTTTCTTCATATGTATTTTCTTTGAATACTTATTCATCATCAAGGGAAGGAAAGGCTTTGGGATAGCTTACCAAAGTGTTGTTAGGGTACGAAGAAGATTTAAAATCTTCCCCAAAAATGGTGCCAAAATGTTATAGTGCAAGTTATAGGTTAGGAAAATCCTAACCCAACCACGAAACAAGTGCTACAACTTGGGAATCCTACACCCAATGTCACCTTGATGTAGGTCTTGCACTTCAAGGGTGACTAGGTCACTCTAGGGACGCGATCTTGGTGACCCTAGGGGGATTTAGATGGAGACGAAGATGGATGTAAATGAAGCCCCTATAGATCAATTCTAAGTGGAGTGAAAGGTGGAAGGATATTCCTTGCAAGTAAAGTAATTGTTGCCCCATAGGTATAGTACTTCTCTGGATGATTGTACCTTCCCAAGACACAAGAAAAAACACTTTGCAATAGTATACGTTAGTTGGATCAAAACGTTAAACTTATTGTCCCTAATTTGCAGCAGTAGATAACAGTATATATCAGCAAGTAAATGGTACTATAATCTGCTCAATAAGTTCTAGAGATCAAGTGGAAAATGCAAGAGAAAAACTAGTGAATGGATGGCTAAACTCAAGATGAAAAACCAATACTCTTAGCATAAATATAAGGTTGTTGTAAACACTTTTCTGCAGAAAATTATATTAGCCTTATGGCTGTAACATTCAATGTATTACAACAAGAAAATCAGCCACTGAAAACTGCTCAAACTTTTCCAAAAAGTGTGTTGGACCAAGGAGAACAAGTGTGCAAACTTTGAGCAAAATCCAATGGTTGATAAGAGAGTTATTCAAGCAAGTAAGTTAGGGTTTATGCATCCCTAATGGCTGAAGATGAAATTTTATAACAACATAAATAAGTACCCCCTAGCTGGGGATGCCCTACTAGCTGTGAGGTGCCCAAGGCACAAGAAAAATAATCCACTTTGCAAGAAGTAAAAATGACCGAAAATCATGCTTCCCAATGAAATATTTTATTTCTCCAATGCAAAAAATCAATGACTAGTGCCTTTAATATTGGGTTAATGGAATCACAAGGATATTATAGAATCTAACTCCTTGGGGGTGTAATCCATTTTAATTCCCAAGGCAAATTTCTCTAAGCTAGGGTTTAAGTTGAGAGGGTGTATGCCCTTATACTTCTCTTAGAAAACCATTGATCAATGAGATGAAGAAAATAAAATGATGAAGGATATGGTGGGGGTGTATGCCCTTATACTTTCCACCTAGATCCTAGCATAACAATACTTGAACTTGAAAAATGATAGAATTATAGAAGAAAAAACATACCAAGATCAAGAGAAATTCCAAGATAAATCAAAACAATAGCTAGAAAGAACCATCCAAAGTTAGCGCTAAACCTTCCTCCATAAACCATTCATAAAATAGCCATAAAAAAAGTGCACAATATCTAAAAGAGCCAGGGTGGGGGGGATTTCAAACCAAGTCTCTCACAAGAGGGAGAATTATGTTTAAAATGAGATCTTATGATCTCTATTTATACAAAATTTAGCTAACATAGCTTATCCACAAATTAAGGAGTAAAACACAAGATTAGGGATCAACAGCCCTAATATTTCCCCCTTAACAAAATAATATTAAACAACTCACTTAAAATTTCATCTATTGCACAAATTAAACACTAATTTAGGAGGACGTCATCCCTTTAGGGCATGTTGTGCCATTTTGAGGAAATCATTGGTGTTGGAGAATCGTGGATGGGCCTCCAAAAGCCATGTGTCAAGCATATAGGCACTCATACATGGTGAAGACCCTTCTCCTCCTCAAGCGTCCATGTGTAAAATAGTGGCACCTCACCACCAAGCCCTAACCCCCTAAGTGATGTCATGTCTCTAGAAGTGACGTTTTCCCTATCCTACGCAAAACATTTGGCATGTGGGGGTTAGGCTATGTTTTCCAAGTCATATTTAAGGCCTTCCAAGTTTGATATCTCTCATCCAGCATGCCGGCCCCTGGAATCCCACTTATGGGCTTGTAGCCCCATGGAATCCCAAGCTAGGAAATGTCTCCCAAAATTGTCCACCATCTAGGTCCTGCAAAGACAAATGAACACACCCTCCAAGGATATCAAGCCATAAAATCATGATAAGTTAATCCAATAAATATATAATCCATCCAAGCATGTTCATCAAATATCACCATATCAAACAATTAACAACTCAAAGACACTATGTGACTTGTCAAGATTAAGTATGGGAGGTTGACGAGGTGTCCTACTGGGTAGATATTTCCCTAGGTCAAGGAGAGATACCAAGAGGTCCCTCTCTAATCCATGTAAATTGTATGAGGTGGATGGAGTCAAGACTCAATGGGCATAGGTCTCATGACATACTATGGGTCATAGTGTTTCATTCATGGCTGCCTTTGTAAAGGGTGTGTGGTACCTTCGTTCGCAATGCATTTTTTCCAAACCCATCATTTTCATTTTATCTTTATTTATTTATATTTTCTTTCATAATAGTATAAGAAGATATTGAAGGTCACTTCACTGGTGTGGTGACCAGGTGGCGGCAATGTCACCCACAAATACCTAATGGAAATGAGAAGGTTGGCCCCTAATGAGACCCCCTTTCTCTCTTTCATGCAACTGAGAGTCACTGCCCTGGTTTGGTGACCAGATGATGACAATGTCATACCACTAGATATCCATGGATGTGATAGGTTATCTCATTATGAGACCTTATATCCTTCAACTAACCTTTTAAGCATTTCTTTATTATATTGTGGGTCCTCTTTATTCAAATATAAGCATTTCATTTCTTTCTTGGGTGATCCTTGGGTGAAGCATCTAGAAGTTTTATATAAGGATTTTATCTTTTACCCAACACCAATCCCTTTGGGCCTCTATCCCCTTCTTCCCATGGAATGAGGGACAACCCCTTCTTGGGTCAACACACCCTAAAATACCAAGAGATAAGGAAACATATGGGAATAATGATGGAAAATGGTAAGTATGGTCGGGAACGCTACGATGGATCATTAAGGGATTTTCCAGTATAAAATACACTCCCAAAGAAGACCACTTACTAGGGCACAATGTAAACCACCAAGGTGAAGCTGGGAAAAAGGCATAATTTCCAAGAACATATCATGAAATCTAGAGCAATCTAAGAAACAACATAATCAAATGGATTAGGTATTGAAATGATGCTCACCATAATATTGACTTGTACCTCATGGAGCAAGGTCCATTGCCTTTCGGAAGCCAACTGGTGTGGTGGATTCCATATGTAAACCTATGAACATCTGTGGTGGTGAGTGGGTCCATCTGCGCAAAGGGTATTTCTAGTCATGTAGTCTCTCGACACTCCATATCTGCAACCTGAGGGCCTCGAGACATCATCTCCTTAGTTATCCACAAAATGGGGATAACATTTGGCTCCTACTTGGGGAAATTTGCTTGTCGTAGAGTGCAAGAGAACCACAACATCTCCTAGTAGACCTGTTCCTGCAAGTAAACATCAAACTATCATATAATCATAATCCAAACCAACTAAGCTAAAAAAGGAAAAATTTTAAATTTTAAAAAAAAAATCTAAACTAAGCATGAAATCAATATGCAAGCAGAGCAGAATGAAAATGAAATGCATATAAACTAGTATGAGAAATCAAGATGCAAAATGCAGGGAATCAAAATGACTTACCTACTTACCTGGGGCCTCAGTACCCTGAAGATCTGGTGATAAGTGATGTTAGATGAATTCATGCAACCAGTGCAACCACATGTTCATCATTTCATCAAAATATCTCCCATGTGCTTAATCAGGTGAAACAACAAAGATAACTTAAACACATAATCATCATGAGCATAAATAGACATAAAATCCATCATAAAACGAAACTCATGGAGATGGGTGGGAGGGAGGAAATCCTACTAGAAAGAGAAATCACCCTCCTAATCATGCTTCCTAAAAGTGTAGCAACAAGACTGATCAATCCATCTATGAAGGGGGCTACTATATGTATAAGAAAGCTCAACTTCATCCATGCACAAAGATTCATTGCTTGTCAAGGATTGAGAATAAACAAGAGATCATAAGAGAACTGTATGGTTTCTTGGATAAGAGGGTAAGAGGTAAGGAACAATCTCAGGTGTAGAAAAACACTACCTCTTCCCCTGTGAATCTCCATGAAAATATCTAGGATGAAAATAATTTCTCTTTCAAGAATGAACCTCTGACTTCTCTGAGGTGGCCATGTCCTAGTATTCCTCAAAACATGAGCACAGTGGATGGAATTCCTCATAAATAAATCTGCATCCTCAAAATGGTATGTACCAAAGGATGACTGAGGATCACTCCGAGTATGTTGTGACAAGTCATCCTCAAAGGGGTGGAACAAATATGTAACCATATCATCACCAAACTTCCAAACATATGAATTATTTACGTATGAGAACCACTCCTCTTATGATGACACCCCCTCTTCCTGAGATCTACCCTCAATGTCATAGATGGGGTCTCTATCAAAATTGAGACAACTAAGATCCCATATGTGTCTGCCAGTCTATATGAAAGTTTTTATAGGCTCATCAACCATATCGAAGGGTACTTTCCTAAGACCATCGGTATTACTGAAATTGACCATCTTTTCGTCTTTGTGTGTAGGAGGAGCAGAGGCATGGACATCTTCAACTGGACCTTCAAATTATTCATCATCGAGATTGATCTCTTCTTCAACATTAGGAGGTAAACAAGGTTGGACAACCTCGCCTTCATCAAACAGGATCAAAGATAGTAGTGCCTCAATATGTTGTGCTTTATCATAATTATTCTTTCTTTTTATAGAAAAGTCCCTCCATTACCTCTTCATCACAAGAGGCTTGATTCTGAGAGCATAGTTCTTTGCTTGCTTTTCTTTAAGGGCATCTGTCATATCCAAGGTTTCCTCTGATGCTTCTTTACTTTCAAGGTCATGGAATAAAGAATCGTCAAGGTCTTCAAAAGGGTCAAAACTAATTGTGTTGTCTTCTTGACGACTTTCTTCATATGTATTTTCTTCGAATACTTATTCATCGTCAAGGGCAGGAAATAATTCTCTTATGTGATTCATCATTTCTCTGTAGCTTTATTGGCATCATTTTCCTTTTCCATCTGTAAAATTTCATTCTTCGATGCATAACAATTTTTGGATGGAGGTTCATCCCATGGTGTCATATTTCCATTGACTAAAAGGACACCTCAATGGATTCTCCATATGAGATCAAGGCTCATCATAGGATGGAAAGGGGGAAAGAGGGAAAGGAAGGGTTCTGGGAAGGTGGAGTCACCAAATGAGTTTCAAGATGAACTCATCAAGAAAGGCGGAATGGGAACGTCCCTTGGGTGGAGTCACTAGGTAAGATAAGGGAAATGATTTTGGATATCTTACCAAAGTGTCATTAGGGTACGAATAAGATTCAAAATCTTCCCTGGTAACGGTGTAAAAATGTTATAGCGCAAATTTTAGGTTGGGAAAAGCTCTACCCAACCATGAAACAAGTGCTACAACTTTGGAATCCTACACCCAATGTCACCTCAATGTAGGCCCTACACTTCAAGGGTGACTAGGTCACTCTAGGGAGGTAATCCCAGTGACCCTAGGGGGATTGAGATGGAAATAAAGCCCCTATAGTTCAAGTCTAACTGGAGTGAAAGGTGGAAGGAGTTGACTTTCAAGTCAAGTAATTTCTACCCCGCAGGTATAGTACTTCTCTGGATGATTGTACCTACCCAAGTCACAAGAAAAGACACTTTGCAATAGTATGTGTTAGTTGGATCAGAAAGTTAAGCTTGTTGTCCCTAATTTGAAGCAGTAGATAACAGTATATATCATCAAGTAAATGGTACTATAATCTACTCAATAAGTGCTAGAGATCAAGTGGAAAATGCAAGAGAAAAACTAGTGAATGACTAGCTAAACTCAAGATTAAAAACCAATACTCTTTGCATAAACATAAGGTTGTTTTAAACACTTGTCTGCAGAAAATTATATCAGCCTTATGGCTGTAACATTCAATTTATTACATCAAGAAAATAATTCACTGAAATCTCCTCAAACTTTGCCAAAAAGTGCGTTGGACTAAGGAGAACAAGTGTGCAAAATTTGAGCAAAATCCAATGGTTGATAAGAGAGTTATTCAAGCATGTAAGTTGGGGTTTCTACAGCCCTAATGGCTGAAGATGAAATTTTATAAAATAAGAAATAATTACCCCTATATGGGGATTCCCTAGTGGTTGTGAGGTGCCCAAGGCACAAGGAAAACAATCCACTTTGCACGAAGTAAAAATGACCGAAAATCATGTTTCCCAATCCAATATTTTATTTCTCCAATGCAACAAATCAATGACTATTGCCTTTACTATTGGGTTAATGGAGTCACAATGAGCTTAGAGAAGCTACCTCCTTGGGGGTGTAAGCTCTTTTACTTCCCAAGGCAAGTTTCTCTAAGCTAGGGTTTAAGCTAAGAGGGTGTATGCCCTTATACTTCTCTTAGCAAACCCTTGATCAATGAGATGAAGAAAATAAAATGATGAAGGCTATGGTGGGGGTGTATGCCCTTATACTTTCCACCTAGCTCCTAGCATAACAATACTTGAACTTGAAAAATGATAGAATTATAGTAGAAAAACCATACCAAGGTCAAGAGAAATGCCAAGATAAATCACCACAAGAGCTAGAAAGCACCATCCAAAGCTAGCG
This sequence comes from Picea engelmannii, assembly GCA_009831015.1. NCBI lineage: Eukaryota > Viridiplantae > Streptophyta > Pinopsida > Pinales > Pinaceae > Picea > Picea engelmannii. The sequence continues at coordinate 98,603 of ML782443.1, read as the reverse complement.
CTAGACCTTCCTCCATCAACCATTCATAAAATAGCCATAAAACAAGTGAAAAAGAGATAAAAGATCCAAGGGGGGGGGGAATTTTCAGACCAAGTCTCTCACAAGAGGGAGAGTTATGTTTAAAATGAGATCTTATGATCTCTATTTATACAAAATTTAGCTAACATAGCTTGTCCACAAATTATGGAGTAAAACACAATATTATGGGTCAAAAGACCTAATATTTCCCCCTTAAAAAAATAATATTAAACAATTCACTTAAAATTTCATATTTTGCACAAATTAAACCCTAATTTAAGAGGATGTCACCCCTTTAGGGGACATTTTGTCACTTTGAGGAAATCATTGGTGTTGGAGAAGCATGGATGGGCCTCAAAAGGCCATGTGTCAAGAATATAGGAACTCATACATGGTTAAGACCCTTCTCCTCCTCAAATGTCCATGTGTAAAAGAGTGGCACCTCACCACCAAGCCCTAACCCCCTTAGGTGACTTCATGTCTCTAGAAGTGACGTTTTTCCTCTCCTAGGAAAAACATTTAGCATGTGGAGGATAGGATATGTTTTCCAAGTCATCTTTGAGGCCTTCCAAGGTTGATATCTCTCATTTGGCATGTGCACCCCTAGCATTCAACCTGTGGGATTGTATTCCCATGGAATCCCAATCTAGGGTTGTTCTCCCAAAACTGTCCACCAGTTAGGTCCTGCAAAGACAAATGAACACGCCCTCCAAGGATCTCAAGTCATAACATCATGATAAGTTAATCCAATCAATAAATAATCCATCCAAGCATGTGCATAAAAGATCACCATATCAAATGATTAACAACTCAAAGACACTATGCGACTTTTCAAGCTTAAGTATGGGAGGGTTCATTAGGTGTCCTATTGGTTAGATCTTGCACTAGGTCAAGAAGAGCTTCCAAGAGGTCACTCTCTAAGCCATGTAAAGTGTATGAGGTGGATGGGGTCAAGACTCAATGTGCATAGGGATGATGATATACTAGGGGTCATAATGTCTCATTCATGGGTGCCTTTGTAGAGGGTGTGTGGTACCTTCGTCCGCAATGCACTTTTTCCAAGCCCATCATTTGCCTTTTATATTTTCTTTTATAATAGAATAAGGAGATATTGAAGGTCATTGCCTTGGTGTAGTGACCAGGTGGTGGCAATGTCACCCACAAATACCTAATAGAAATGAGAAGGTTGGCTCGTGATGAGACCCCATTTCTCTCATCCATGCAACTGAGAGTCATTTCCCTGGTTTGGTGACTAGATGATGACAATGTCATACCACTAGATATCCATAGATGTGATAGGTCGGCTCATAATGAGACCTCCTATCCTTCAACTAACCTTTTAAGCATTTCTTCATTATATTGTGGGTCCCCTTTATTCAAAGATAAGTGTTTCATTACTTTCTTGGGTGATCCCTTGGTGAAGCATCTGAAAGGTTTATATAAGGATTTTATCTTTTACCCAACACCAACACCTCTGGGCCTTTAGCCCCTTATTCCCACATAACAAAGGATAACCCCTTATTTGGTCAATACACCCTAAAATCCAAAAAGATAAGGAAATGGAGGGGAATAATGATGGAAAATGGTAAGTATGGTCGGGAACAGTATGATGGCTCATTAAAGGATTTCCCAATAGAAAACCCATTCCCAAAGAAGACCACTTACTAGGGAACAATGTCAATCACCAAGGTGAAGCAGGGAAAAAGGAATAATGTCCAAGCACATATCATGAAATCTAGAGAAATCTAAGATACAACATAATCAAATGGCTTAGGTATTGAAATTATGCTCACCATAATACTGACTTATACCTCATGAAGAAAGGACCACTACCTTCCGGAAGCCAATTGGTGTGGCAGATGCCATCTGTAAACAAGTGACCATCTATGGTGGTGAGTGGGTTTTCCATCTGTGCAAAGGGTATTTCTGGTCATGTAGTCTCTCGGCACTCCATATCTGTAATCGGATGGCCTCAATACATCATCTCCTTAGTTATCCACAAATGGGGATAACAGGACCAATTTGAAAAACAACAATTTACAAGTGTAGTGTGTGTGTTTGGGTTGGAAAGGGAGCATGCCTTTATAAACAGGTTAAATATCAGATAATGAGTGTTTAACATTAGGGTTAATGATAAATATCAAACAAAACTTACATTATATACCACTCAACTATTCAAAAATTATTCTTCATGTTCATGCCTTCCTGAGTTTACTCGGTGCTTGTATTACTTTTTGGATATTTTTAGTTCTGCACTTGTAGATGAAAGTGACTCTGCGTTGCTCAACCACTATTCATGTTTGGTTTCTTTCACTATTTTAGTGTGAAGACATATGTCTCGCAGTGCCTTCAGTCGGTCTTCAAACTCTGCAACCTTCCCCTAGTATTCAGAGCAGAGGGGCTCCTCAAAGACGTCGTGGAAGGAGTGTTGAAAAATGTTAAAAAATTGTTGCATGTGTTTGAATATCCAAAAGGATTGGAAGAAAAATTAAAATATTTTGAAACCATGGTGTCATTGCAGCGGGAAAGCGGAAGTCTAGAGTTGTAGGAATTGTGGGTCTTGGTGGGGTTGGAAAAACCACCTTAGCAAAATAATTCTTTAACATGCAGAGATCAAATTACAAGCGATCTTCCTTTTTATTTGATATAAGACAAAATTATTTAAATACCTTGCAGAGCGACCTTCTGAAGGACTTAATTCAATCGAATGAGAAAATACGTAGTGTTGATGAAGGTAAAGGAAAACTCAGTATGTACCTATTATCTTCTCATGCTCTCATTATTTTAGATGACGTGGATAATAATCAACAATTGGATGCATTAATTTTACCAGCAAAGGATGTCCTTAATACTCGTAGCTTAATTTTAGTGACACCTCGCAATAAGGATGTTCTCACACGTGCAAACATCCCAGATTCATTGATTTACATGCTAATAGGCCTCAATCCACAACACTCTCGAGATCTCTTTTGCTCGCATGTGGTCGACCAGTCTCATCCTGCTGTAGGATTCAACAAAGTGGTTGAAAATGTTTTGGATGACCGCCAAGGATTGGCATTATCTATTAAAGTGATTGGGTCACTTCTTCATGGGAAAAATGATTTAAACCACTAGGAAGCAAAATCTCTCAAAATCACTAGCATGCTTCCCGAGGATATACAAAGCATGCTTAAAATTAGCTATGATGGTCTTGATGAACAAGAGAAGCAGATGTTCTTGGACATTGCTTGTTTCTTTACAGAAGAAGGAAGGGATATCATCATAAGAATATGGAACAGATCTGGTTCGAAAGGATGGTTGGGTCTTCAGAACTTGCAAAACAGATTCCTTGTGGAAATCGATGAATGCATGACCATCTTAAATACCTGGGTAGAGTTATGGAAATAGGGCACTTGTTAAAGACGATGTTGTAATTTTTCCCATACCGTACCTGATTAAATTCCATAAATAGGGCACTTGTTTAGTTTCTCCTATTTGTAAATTCGAATGTCATGTTAGGTATGCTAAATGTTTATAGAAATGAATTTTGGAGTGTATGCTTTGAGCTTCAGTGCCAATAATTCTTATCAAATTGGAATGCAAAAAGATTCCAAGGGATAGAACTTCTAGTGTAACGATAATGGTTGGTATCTCATTTCAGATATTTCATGGGAATAATGGAATATTGGCAGCTTATATTTAAAGGAAAATCTACCGAAATATATTATGAGTGTCATGCCAACATGCTTGACTAGAGAATGTTGCTTATCAATGTTGCGAAGATCCATGGTCCCAGGTTTTATCAAAACTCACAAAGAATTTTAGGTCAAAAGTATACAAATATATGTCTCGTAAATGTGCCATTAATATTTGTTTAGCTACATGTCTTGCATATCTTTACTAGTGGCGCATCTTGTCATTTTCGTTCTAATATCTATTTTATTTTGTGATAGTAGATGGTTGGACACTCACGGTGGCATTTGTAGGTTATTTTCATTGCATTCTTGAATGGTTTGAGGGTTGGTTTCTCTTTTAAGTGTTAATCACAGGTTTGAGGCCAATTACTGGATTATTGGAAATATTTCATGATCTATGGGATGAATATGGACCTTGTGAAGTATTCATTCTCCATCCAAAGACAAAATTCCATGATCTTTAAACAACTTAACTATCTAGATTCACTTTGGTGTTTTATTTCCCTTGCCTCGAGGGTATGCTAGTTATCTTTTATCTCTTACTTTCTTTTGATTTTGGTTAACGGACATCAATTTAGGGACTATAGGAGTTGCTATTAGTAATAATTTATTTGCATCAATTAATGGATCTAGAAGAAATGGGTCATTACCATGATCTGAAGAACCTTAAATTTATGTCTCATTTCCCCTTCCCATAAGAGTATTCGTATAGTGAGACCAATACCTTTGGAGCCGTGACCATATCAATGTCTATACCGCGTGATGTTGGAGTTGGAACAATAGCATACGTTAACATTGCAAGTGTAAAAGTAAATTATTTTCAGGTCATACCAAATGGTGGTCCATCTATGAATCATTCCACCATGAAGGCTTATTATTTTCTTTTTTGGTAGTTTTTGGAGGCTTTTCCATAAGACGTGATAATGCTACATTTCCATGGTAAAAAAAAAATCTATAGTGAAAGACAATGAACATAGATAAGAAGGGATTTTTGTAAATTAACATACAAATACAAATATGGGAATAAGTATGGGAAACATAGTTACTAGTTTTTGGAGCTAGGGTGACGAAATTACTCAAATCAATACCAATGGCTTGTAGTGTCTGGAAATGCCTTTATTCCAAGGGGGGAATACATAATCTAACATATATCAATATACAAACAAATATTATGTATGTGGGATAAAGCTAGGGTGCCATCACTTAAAAAAGAGGCCCACGCCCTTCATGAATCAGGGACCTCTACTTATAATGTTTATTTTGGCCATGTAGGAAATGAAATCCAAGATGAAGAAATATTTTGCAGTTGGATGGATAACTAGTATATACTTTAGGAAAAATTTCAAAGCCTCCTTTAATCGCGTGTAGGGTTACTTTAGTGATGACTGTATACAATTGAAGTTGTAAATTAGACCATGTCCTACAAAATATGGCTCCTTCTCACCCAATATCCATTAAGCTTCAAGAATGATGTGAAATTTCTATTATCCACACAAAAGGAAGGATTATTGACCTTCTCGTGAATTGAACCAGTAGTGAGTTCAATACTACTTGGGGGCTTTCCTTGCTAAAGAAGGATTTCCTTAAATAAGGTTGAATTACCTTTTTCCACCCCTCCAAAACAAGAAATTTTTAGAACTTCAAAGGGGGAGTAATTTTCTATCCTTTGAGAATAATCATGAAGATGAAGTGATCAATGGATGGTTGAGTCCTTCTAAATGTTATAATTAGCTAGAGTACAATTATTTTTCAACCACTTATTGGAAAATATCAGTTGTTACTAGTTATAATAGATTCTCACTTTGACTTAGATCTTGGCCTTACCATTGTTAATGGTGTCCAAAATACCTATTTATAGGGTAATAGTTTTACTTAAGATGGTTTTCACAAATACATGTAAGGCTTATCTTGTAAACAATTTGTCAACAGTTGGTTGGTTTCATCTAGCACTAATATCTATAGGTTAACCTCCTTCGTTCATTTAGTTAAATAAGCGGATACCATTTGTTGGCCTTCGATCGTTTGCCAACTTAAAATTGAAATTATTCTAGCCATTAGGCCATAGATTGAGCATATTTTCTTCCATTAAATTCCTATTATTATTCACCCAAAGTGCCTTATGCTTCATCGACATGTCTACTAGTAAATTACTTGGTTTTTCAAATAGTTTCCTAACGTGTCCACTGTCTTTTGTGTTGGGAACTATTTGAACCAACAAAGACTTTGTTTAGACATTAATATAATTAGTTGAGATGGTGAACGCACTTGAAGAACAAAATAATGCATGATAGGCTATTAAGACTAGGTTAGATAGTCTTTTGAAATGTATGTAGGAGTTGGAATAGACAGGGCTTAGACAATTAGAATTTTAGACAGCTCTTCAACCTTATTTGGTTGTATTTTCAGCCTTTGGTGGAATCACATTGCCCTTGTAGAGGTGTGCTCTTCTATATTATATTCAATTGTTTTAATTTTAGGGAATTATCCTACAACTTGAACATGACAACCTTCATGGGAATTTCATGAATTCCCCATACAAGACAACCCTATTGAAATGTCACTACACATTGTCCTTGGATTTGAAGACAGTTGAAGTATGGAAGATTGATGACAAGATTATGGAGAAGCAATTAGAGGATCTAATCGCAAATGTTGTATCATTTCCGAGTCGTTTCAAATTCCCAAGCAACCACCCAATGGATTTTCATAGATTGTGTTTGCACCATGATTTTCATAGCTAAGGTTAGAGGTTTGTCAACAATTTGCAAAGTCATGCCTGTTAGCACCCATATTTTTTTTATGCCTGGAATCATAAAACATCTCCAAGGGTCAGTTTAAAAAGGAAGCTTATCATTTATTATTTCCATTTCAATTTGCAACTGTGCATTGTGAAATTTGCTACGCGCTTCACATAGCACTTCACTGCGCAAAGAATTTTGTCGCAAAGTGGATTTCATCGCACCGTGTATTTCGTCATGCAGTGGATTTCGTCATGCAGTGGATTTTGTCACACATGGGATGTTGTCGCACATATGATGTTGTCGCGTAGTGGATTTCATCGCGCAGTGCATTTCGTCGCGCAGTGGATTTTGTCGCACATGGGATGCTACCGCGTACTGGATTTCATCGCACAGTGGATTCCATCGCGCATGGGATGTTGTCGCGCATATGATGTTGTCATGCTGAGGATGCCATCGCATAGTGGATTTCGTCGCACAGTGTATTTCATCGCACAGTGGATTTTGTCGCGCATAGGATGTTGTCGCGCAGAGGATTTTCCTTCACACATGCTATAGGTCGCACTACGCAAATGACTGGTTTAGTGGTCAACTTCAAGATCACTTTCTGACCAACTGGAGAGGAATTTTGCAAATACCAGATATTTTTTGTTGAGGACAAACTAAATAAGAAAAAACTCTCTCAGATTTGAAAAAAGTTTCATATTTTGGGAGATTCAAAGGAATCTTTTAGCCCTATTGTTCAGTTTTCATGATTTCTTGTTCGAGACATGTTTTTGCGACACGTATTCCGGCCAGCTGAAAATTAATTTCAAGAAACCAAGAGAGGATTTTCTTTATAACGATCTTAAATACAAACACCTCTCTCAATTCCGGAAAATAATGTTTTATTAGTGAGATATGATGTCATCTTTAATGCCTATTTTCCCAGTTTGGTGCGCAATCCGCTGCGTTTTTTTGTTGTAGGTTATTGTTGCATAGCAGACTTGTTGTGAAAGGGTAACAGAGTGTCCAGCATTGCACATGATGACTCATCACAACCATATGGTATAATTTTGATCATGATCAATGATTTTAAAGAATATTTCGGTTACGATTATGATTTGGCAAAGTCGGGTTTTCTATTTTTAGTAAATCCATTGAAGTTATTGTTCTCTTTCAAAGAAAATGGATCCATGATTCTAGAAGGGAGTAGTTCGACCCTAGCAGCCAAGGGTGACATTAGTTTTCTATATATGGGGATCATTTTCATGTAAACATAGTTGGTTGGAAAAACTGGTATAGACAGTAACTATTGTATGTAATTTGAGTTCGACCGAAACTTAATGCAAAAGTCCTGTAACTTTGATTAAAAGATTCTAATTGTAGCAGTTGGATGTATTTTTTTCCCTTTATTGTGTATGTGCTTCCTATTACCTTTATTCATATATTTTTCTGTCTAATTCGGAACAAATTTTAGAACCTGTGGATTCGCTGCGCAACGCCCCTTGTTCACGCCACTTAGACAAAAAGTTTTTCTTCTAAAAGTTAACTCTGAATTCACCCGCAATGGTGCTCCAAGTTACTTCCTGTAATTTCTATCCGCCACACATTACTATTTTGCACTGAAGATTGTTGCTCTCTTAGCCTTTATCCTCTCAAAGTTCAGTCACCGAGTTATTTGTTTCTATTGTTTCCTCAAATCGACTCCATAGCCCAAAGTCTTATTTTCTTGCGCCAATATAACCATAACCCATTATATCAAAGGTGTTAAATCTAGCCACTGCATTAAAGCCATTTCCCATGGAGAGACAAAATCTTCCGAGAGAGCCCTCTCCAGGTCCGAAAGGCTAGTTTTGGGCCTCAAAGTTGGTTGAAAAAGTTATGTTTGTTGTATGTTTATTAGTCGAACATATTTACGGAGTGTTAATAGATTGTAGAGGGAATTAATGAGTTGAGAACAATGCAACTTACAACTCTTTGAATAGCCCCTTGTATAACCTCGCTTTTGTCTATATCAGTAGGTACCAATACCATGCTATATGCCTTATTTGTTATTTATATAAATTCTAAGTTATAATGTTTATGTTTCCACTGATTTTGTGTAGCAAAGAATTGATTTCATAGTTTTAGTATAAAAGAACAATCGTGTAGCCTTGATTTTCAAAATAAATTACAATTGGTCATTCTCTACACTAACCAGGAAGATGGATTTTTCCCACAAGTTTGTATATTTTTGTTGATAGTGTGACCATGTTCCAGTGTGCATATGTTTTTGCAGTATATAATCAACCAATTCTTCTACACAATATTTTTGATGATTAACTATTTGTTTTTCAGTACATTGTAGTGAGCCAAGATATTTTATCTAATGCTCATACTTTTGTTTTGTATTTATAGTTGGACTTTTCTTTTATTCCATCTTTTTTATGACAACATTGTAGAGTTCAATTTGGATTTCCATCGAATCTTTAAATCATGCAACCTCCTCCTTACAAGCATCAATACTTAAAAACTACTTCATATTTTCTTCATTGGTGCTAAACATTATTGAGTTGCACATACTTTAGGACAAAGCATACTTCTAAGGTTGGATAGTGTTAAACAAGGAATGGTGCTTGGATTGAAATCCCTTTTTCCCCTTCCTAACGTATTCATTAATAAAATTGATATATTGTTTGGTCATGTATGTGCACATTCTACATGTTTACGTAGGTTGACTAAAATGTAAAGTGTGATTAGATGAGGTTACTATATTCCTTGCAAGTTTTACCTCATACTTACACCTTTTCTCTATTTCTAGTGTTTGGGGACCTTATTGAACTCATATTTGACTTGGATAGCCTCTCTTCTAGGATTGAATCCTCTACACTCCAAATATGGAAATTGTCTTATCTCACCACCTCTTATTCAATTTGATTATCTTTATCTTGATGTTAGTGTTAGTGTTAGTAGTCACCCCAGGGGAGCTAGACTTGATTGTGTCTCATCTAGGGATTCTTAGAGGCTGTTGGTGAAGCCTCCCTTGTGTTGGATAGTATTCCTACAATAAAGAGAGGGAAGTTGCGTAGGTGGCAGTGGTGACATCTTCCTTGTTCCACTTGTCTAAGTGCCTTTTGAAGGCTTTGCACTTGGTGCAAGATTGTGTGGTAAAAAAACTTATAAAACTTATATCATTACATTAAAATTTTGTTTGATAATTTTATTTAAAACAATATTAAATATACACTTGCATTGAAAAATATTTTAAAAATATAAAAACTAATGTTTGTCGCTCTATCCTCACTAACACCAAGAGGGGGATTCTTGTAACTCGGGGATAATTTCAAGGATGGAAATTTATATTAAAATGTAGAAACTTGGGATAATCTTACTAGTCTTAATATGCAAAATGTAAAATGTTTGGCGATACTTTTGTAAAAATATTCAAATTTGTAAGGATTTTATATAGTTTCTATAAAATTTTGGCGATTTTTAAGGTAAAATAATTTTATTATATGGAATTTGGGAAAATTGTCTTTAGAAAAAAAGGAAATTGGCGAATCTTTTTTTGGGAAAAACCATGGAAAATTAACCCATTTGTGAAATTTATCCCCGAAAATCATTTATCTTCTTGTTGAGCTTTGGCTCACTATAAAATGATTGTCCCTACCTATACCCCTCACTTCAATGACCACTCTTTCTTTTCATGTGATGATGGATTCATCTAAACCTTGCAAGGATTCCCCCATCGAGCCCCACCTCACTAGAAAACAACCACCCACCCTCACCCTATGCCCCTCACCTCACAATCTACCCTGTACTTTATTAGTATTGATGGAGTCATCAATGTGAGGAGTCCCACTAAGATTACCCTCCTTTCTTTCCATCTCCCTTTTCTCTCCCTCTCCTCCCCATTTCACACCCATACATCCCCCAATGTTTTTTTAATCAAGAACAATTAATATTTATATTAAAAGAGGACTATGGGTAAACCAGACAACTTAAGATTACAATAAACATGATCTATGACATACTCTTGTTGGTTTAAAGTTCCAACAAGAACAAATTTTAGAGACATATTAACTTTTCCAACCTTCCCATATCTGATAGATACTATTCATATATGTATAATTTTTTACATACTAAAATAGAAGTATAACTACTCAGCCAAAAAAGAAAACTAAAACAAAAAATTATTTGAAATCAAGCCCATGAAGGGCTTTCTATTCAACTCCAACTTGGTTCTCTAGAGAACAATCTATTGGATGTGTGTCTGTGTCCACTAAGGCTTTAGCTACATCTTCAAATTCGATAATGTTTATATTCACAATGAAAGGACATAAGTGTGTAGAGGCTTATTCCTTTACCTTGGAAGAACACGACTGAATGGGGAATGAAGGGAGCCAAAGATGGTCTGCAATCCTCGAAACAAGTGACTATAGGAAGTCCACCAAGTTTTCTAAAGCTTCATATCTCCTCTGATGGCTATGTATGATATTGAGATGGGCTTGTTATTTTTTTTCAAGCACTGACAAATATACCTCTACCTCCATTTCCTACCAGTCACATACCTATGCTTCCACTAAAAATTTGTATGCCCAGTCTTCTATCCACCTCATCCAACATCTAATGGAATTATATAAGCTTCATTGTCCCTTAGAAATATGGCGTTTGCACCCATGAATTCCTCTTCCAACCGTCAAAGGTCACGCATTACACATCTTCCAGACCTAGTGTGGCTAGCCATAGATTGTACAAGAAATCCCATTAATCTTTCCAACTCTTTATCAAATCACAAAATAGCATTCCCAACTAGTCCCTCATAAGGAAAAGAATAAGGACCTTAACTACGAACTAAGACCAACAATTCCACAGAAAGAAGGATGAATAATGCTAGTCTTTGACAAAATATTTGTAGGGTAAACATTGCATAGGAAAACCCACATTCATGAAATTTCCTTCGAACACATTATTTAAATAGACATGGGACAAACACATAGTTATAACATAGCATGTGCCTCCTTATTTCCATTAACCCCTCCTTCTTATCTGCATGCATGAGGGATATTGTGAATTCCAATACATGGCCATGTGTATGAGGATTAAATGTCATGGGAGGTGGTGATGTGATATATCCCCCCTTTTAAATTTATTTTTCACTCCAAATTAACTCATAAATTGGCTTGTTCATCGAATTGGTGATTGTGGTGTCATAGGACATGGAAAAATTTTATAAACTCAAACTTCTCCGCTAATTCTTGCATTCTCATGATGATATGAGACAATTCAGTATCACTTGGTACAATATTGTAATGCATATGACAAATGACTATTGATGAATCTATTATCACAATTGTGTTTTTTATTTCTTTTTATTTTATCGAGGTCACTCCTTGAAAGATTGATAGGGTCTATGCTTCAATGTTTGATGCAATTCCCAAACCCCATGCATAAGTAAGTTATTGTATTCCTTCGAGATCTAGGATAATCCCCCTCACACTTGCCACATTTATCTATCTCCCAAATTGTTAAAAAATAAATAAAAAGGGACAAAAACATTAAGTAAAAAATAAGAAAACAAAATTTTACTAAAACTTTAAAAAGAATAAAAAAATCAATTAACAAAAAAATATAAATAATCAATTAAAAAATCGAAAATATAAAAAAACCAAACATTTAAAAAAACACATATATGAGTGAGCCTGATGGTTAAGAACATGTGTTTCCTTATAGGAGGTCATAGGTTCAAATCCATAGGGGGGTAGGGTATGTACACCTATGTAACTCTTGCATTCGAGCTTAAAGAGAGATTGATTTTCTTCCATGGATGGTACTCAATACCCAAAAAAAATTCAATGGAAAAAATATGTAATACCCCTATTTCCCCTAGCTTGCAAATATAACTATAACTTGCCAAAAGACTGTGGCAGACTGAATATGTGTGAATGTTGGATTTGATGAACCTTTTTGTTATAAAATGTAATGTATGTATTTTTGTTATTAATTAAAAAAATGGATAGTGTTGCATAATTGTTGAAGGGGGGTGGGAGTTGCCAAGGTAGACCATGATGTTATGAGAGAGATGGTGAGGGGAACCAGAAATGGTTGAGATGACTCCCACCAGACCAACACCTTACTGGATTTAAATTTAATAGACCCAGAACAATCCTCTGACCCAAAAATAAGTTACCAATCAGGCTGGTAGTTGGGAAGCCCTCCTCAAGAGTTAATGAGGAGATGAGCAGAGTGCTCATATGAAAGACTTCCTAACCTAACCACGAGATTTGGATCCAGACCCACGCAATACTTCTGAGGAAGTCAAGAAAAGAAGGGTACTCATGGGAAGAGGGGATTGTGAAGGAAAAAGAGTGTGTGCAACTCATGGGTTCTGGAAAGAACCTAAAAACAAGCTCGGTATGGGTGCAAGAAGTTGTTGGAAGAATTTTCAATTGAAGTTGATAAACAGGGTTGCAGAGAAGATGAGTGAATATGGAAGTACGCGTTGCAGACCCCCTTGCTTGGTAGAGAGAAAATCGTTTTTCCAAGTTCTTGTGGGAGGATGAGAGTAACATTTGTCCCTGACTTTCGTTGAACAAGAAGAAAGAGTCTCTCTTAGAGCATCATGGTCTATCTAGGGAGTGTCCAACAGTAAATCCATTCATGAGTGGTTGTGCCTACGGTTGGGTAGAAACATGCACCCCTCTCAGCAGTTACTTCACGATTCTAGTTTTCTTGATAAGTATTCTCTAATCCTGTGTACTAGAGTTGAAATAATGATGTAATGGTTGTGTATATGACTAAGATTTACAGTGCTTGATTTATATTAGAAATGCTTATTATTTTTATGTAAACCCCTTGTTTTGAATGCCTTTCTATTTTCCTCTGGTTAGCAGCAGGAGAACTGTTAGACGTGGGTCTGTGAATTCATCTAAGAATAAGTTTAAGACCTCTAGATTGGTTGGAAAATCCTTAAGGGAATTTTTCCCAAGGATGGACCTTGTCATGCAAGAGTCAGGGTGGGTTTAGCTGGAATATTTCAATCACATCGACCTCTCGAATTTACCTTCGTGGGATTACTAAGTTCAAGCTTTATGGAGGAAGGGTGCCTCCTTCAAACCATTTGTTCGTATGAATGAGGGATCGTGTCCATGGTCCTAACCAAATAATGTTTAAGAGTATAGTGTACAACCTCGAGGCTTGTGAGAGAATCCATATGACCAAGACCTGGGAACCCTTTTCTAGGACCGAAAGTAGTGAATCTACTATGGCTTCAGAACTCCGAGAGTTTGGAGCTCTGAGACGCTATGACCTTACAACCTCCAAAAGTTAATCGAAGGAAACCTGTTGGTTTGATTACCAGTGAGTTTGATCGACATCTAGTGGTTTCCATAACCATGATTGTGGGATCTGTCCCAGTATTAAACCATGACCCACTTATCGAACTCATGAAGTAATGTGAGCCATATATATGAGGATTTTTGGGATCTTCCCTGACCATTGCATCTACATTGTGGTCAGCCCGATGTTGACCACTTTGGGAGAACAAAGGTGTCAAAACACCAAAACCCCCGAATGTCATAATTGTGAATTACTGTGAGTCATGGATCTAGGTAGTCCATTGAGAACCCCTCCCATCCATCTGATCCACCAGTGGAAGGATTCACATGTAGTACTTCGGCAAAGTCCTACTCCCGAATAAAAGGAATATTAAGCTGGTAGAACCCCCAAATGTTGAACTCACGAAGTGACACAGACCATAGATCCGAGGAAGCTTCAGGATCTCCCATGATCATTAGATAAAGACCATGGTTATACCAACACTGACCACTCTGGGAGAAAAGAGGAATTTACACAGCGGATTCCCCGAACGTCAAATTTACGAAGTAATGGAGGCCGTAGATCTATGGATCTACGTGGACACGTATCGACCGTGGGATATAAGGGGTGTTGGAAGGATGTCAGTCCAGAGTGACGTGGAACATTGACATCACCCAAGGTGACGTAGAGTCACGTTCGACATGCCACGTGTCACCCGGATTTATTATTTTCACAAAACCTATGTTCCCATTAGAACGTGACACATGTCACCCATTGATGGGGCCACATTTCATCTCTCCCTTATCGCGTGTCATCCCCCCTAGTACATACTCTCTTGGCCTAATAGCAGGCAAAGTACTCAGGACCCACTTGTCCTTGCCTCTACATTTAATGTGCCATCGCGTGTAAGGGTGGACCCTTCGGGAGTCCAGGAATTCGAAACTTTCGGGGTTTTGGGTGTAGTATTTTAGATAAGCCAAAAGGGACGAAGGTCGAAGCCATGTGGAAAGATTTTGGGATCCTTTGAGAGTTCAGGATTTTGGGATTTTGGGATCCTTTGAGAGTTCAGGATTTCCACCATAGATGTAGGAGCGTTAGGGAGCTCTGGGAATTCGGGGAACCTTGGGATAATACGAATGAGATGAAACCACATGGGTGCCACATGGCCCTTGACCAATAATGCATGAAGAGCTTTGGAATGGCATAACTCCCAATCCAGAACTCGGATTCAAGCAGGGTAGCAATTATTAGATAACTCTTGATGAGCATGAGAGGATGGAGATCTCGGAAAGTGAATCTAAGATCTTTGAGTAAGAGAAAAAATTGTGATGCCCCATTCCTAAAAAGGGTACTTAGGGGTCGAGTGTGTTACAAATTGGTATCATATCAAGAAACAACACTTGTCTTGCTTGGGATCATGAACGAGTCACATTAAAAAAAATCTTATTAGAGAACTTTTAGGGGTGACACCTTATCTTACCCCTTTCATAAGAAGCTTATTTAAACCACTGTTGAAGAGAGGAATGTGACTTGCTACTATTGTTATATGTTTTTGAAAGTCTGAATCGTGGGATTAGTGTTCCACATAAAGAAGTTGACTTCACCTTACAAATTGTATGTGTTGTTCATAAACTAGTAAGATAATTAACTAACATAAAAAAAATTATCAACACCCAAGCAGTCATTGGACGGAAGGAAAACTACAACATGAAGGATGGTGACACAACATGAATTGGGGGAAAGATCCCATAGTAGAGAGGAAGAATCTGAAGAGACGAGAGTGGTGGAAACCCCTCCATATTTGGTTGAAACTGTGAGAATCCTCATGGTGTAATTATAGATTTGTAAGGATGACAATGAAAGTTTGATAAAAGAGAAAGAAAATCAAAGTGAAATTAATGCAGTCCTACTACAAAGTCTATCAGATACACAAAGGAAGTTACAACATGGACCAGTAACCAGTCATGTGGACAGAGATCATACTAAGAAAACTCCACCTAAGATACAAAAGAATGGTCATAAAAGTGGCCACACAAGGAGGAGCACCTCAAAGAAGGCCCAACATGGAGCCAAGAGACACTCAATGGAAGAATCCTCTGGTGAGGAGACTAACAACTCCAAGGAATCTTCTAGTAGAAAAACTAGTTCACATTCCTAGAGGAGAAGAAAGAAGAGGAAACACTCCAAGATCCATGACCCTGAAGAGTTTAAGAAAGCCAAACAACCCACTTTCGATGGAGAAATTAAGAAGGGGGAAGAAGCAAAATTTTGGCTACTAGGCTTGAAGAAGTACTTCAGAGTCCCTAACTACTCTAAAAACTTAAAGGATTGAATAACCCTTTTCCACATGAATGGAAAGGCCTCCATTTGGTGGGAGGACCTTAGGAATGTGAAAGGAATCCATGAGAAGGACTTGTCATGGAAGCAATTTGATAATTACTTCAAGAAGAAGTATTATTTGAAAAGTACTTTGATTGGAAGACCAAGGAGTTCTATGAAATCAAGTTAGGAAAACTCATGATAGATGAATACATCAACAAATTTTTTGAGTTGATGAGGTATGTTCCCTACATAAAGGATGAAAAGGTATAGATGCAACAATTTATTAGTGGACTTCATCAATCCCTCTAGGATAGAATTGAATTTGATGAGCCAAAGACTTTAGACGACACTATCTGGAAGGCAAGGTATTGCTATGAGCAATTCAAGAATAAGACTGAACCTCATGAGGACTGGAAGAATAAAAGTAATTCGGGTTTCAATAAGAAGGGGTTTAAACCCTCAAGATTTAAGAACCAGGGAAAGGCTCTAATCTGAGCCTTCCTACTAAAAGTGTATATCAGAAAAATTTCCCATCTCATAGTGGAAATAAACCCTTTGGAGCAGCCTCAGGTAAGACTAATAACAAAAAGAGAGAACCCTTGAAATGTTGGGGTTGTGGAGAAAAACATTTGTTGAGGGACTACCCACATAGGAAATAGAACAATAGTAGGGTCTACAATGTCCAAGAGGCTACCACATTCAATGATGTGGCTAGGAGCATGCCACAAATTTATGCAGCCTTGGATAATAGACAAGCTGACCACCAAACTTCAGTGGTGGAGATGGAAGGTATGATTGACAACCATATATTTTCCATTTTAATTGACCCTGGTTCTAATTTGAGTTATGTTTCCCCTCAAACTATTGAGAAATTTAAATTGCAGCAAGTTAAACATGTTAAATCATGGTCAGTACAACTAGCCACTGGAACCAAAAGAAAAGTAACAGAGGTCATACCAACATGCCAATTCATTATGAATGGATTACCCACCCAAGAAACCCTAAACATGATCCCTTTAGGATCTTATGACCTGTTGATTGGCATGGACTGGTTGGTTTCCCATAAAACCAAGTTGGAATGTTACAATAAAATTTTGGAGTGTGAAGATGAAGAATGGATAAAGATAACCCTACAATGGATTCAAAATCATGTCTCAGTGAGACAAATATCATCCCTTCAAGTGAAGAAGTATTGCAGAAAAGGATGTCCTTTGTATGCAATGCAAGTGTTGAACTCAATTGAGAACAATAAACCAAGCCTAGAGGACCATCCCATATTAAGAGAGTATAAATATGTGTTTCCAGAAGAGGTACCAGGTCTACCTCCAAGAAGATATATTGAATTTTCAATATAACTTGTATCAAGAGCGGTGTCAGTGTCTAGAACACCCTATAGAATGAGTACACCAGAGTTGGTTGAGCTCAAACTATAGCTAAAGGAGATGATGGAAAAGGATACATTCGGCCTAGTGTGTCTCCGTGGGGATAACCAGCCTTGTTTGTGAAAAAGAAGGATGGTACACTCAGGTTGTGCATAGACTATAGACAACTCAATAAGATGACCATTAAGAAGTATCCCTTGCCAAGGATCGACGACTTTTTTGACCAATTAAGGGGTGCTACAATTTTCTCCAAGATTGAATTGAGGTATGGATACCATCAAGTCTGAATTAAGGATGAATACATCCACAAAACATCCTTTAGGACAAGATATGGGCACTATGAATTTGTGGTGGTGCCATTTGGGCTTACCAATGCACCAACCACTTTTATGTGCTTAATGAATAATTTACTCAGTAATTTCTTGGACAAATTTGTGTTGGTTTTCATTGATGATATCCTAATCTATTCTAATAATAGGGAAGAGAATGAAGAGCATATCAAGCTAGTGCTTCAAGTGCTAAGAGAACACCAACTCTATGCTAAGTTTAGTAAGTGTGACTTTTTCCAAAAACAAGTCCATTACTTAGGACATGTTATTTCTGAAGGAGTGGCAGTTGATCCTGACAAGATCAGATCCATTATGGATTGGCCTAACCCAAAGGATGTATCTGATATTAGATCCTTTATGGGCCTAGCAGGATACTATAGAAGGTTCATAAAGGGATTCTCCAAGATCGGATACCCAATCACCTCCCTTCAAAAAAAGGGAGTTAAATTCATTTGGACATCAGAATGTGAAGAGAGATTCAAAGAACTGAAATGCCTTCTAACCAATGAACATGTGTTGAATGTTACAGACCCAAACAAGGACTTCCTTGTGTGTACAGATGCTTGGAAGGAAGGGCTCAGAGGAGTCCTTATGCAAGAAGGACATGTGATTTGCTACGAATCCAGAAAATTGAATGAGCATGAAATCAAATATATGACCCACGATCTAGAATTGGTTGTCATAGTACATGCTTTAAAAATATGGAGGCATTACCTCCTATGTAGAATATTTTTTCTTATGACAAACCATAGTGGGTTGATATATTTTTTTGATCAACCAAAACTCAATGCTAGACAAGCTAGATGGATGGCTCTCCTTAGTGAGTTTGATTTTGAAATCAAACATATCAAAGGAAAAGAAAATAGGGTGGATGATGCCCTTAGTAGAAGTATGAAAGTGATTCACTTGGAAGTTGTAAGCCCTTGTGAAATGGACGTCAAGGAGAGAGTCAAAAGTGCACAAGAAACATATGTATTTTCCAAGACTGTGAAATCATAATTAGAGAAAGATCCCACAGGGATGAAGTATGAGGATTATCAATTGTTGAATGATGGTATGATAACTTACAAATGTAGGTTGTATATTTCAAATTGTGATGACTTGAAGAGGTTCGTAATGGATGAACTACACAAAAAACAACATATTGGTCATCGCGTTTATCTGAAGATGATCACAACCACTAGGAAACTATTCTATTGGCCTAGAATGAAAAAGGACATAGTTGATTACTTAGCTAACTGTATAGAATGTCATCATGTTAAGGCAGAGCACCAGTATCCAGCAGGGTTGTTGTAGCCCCTACCAATCCTAGAATGGAAATGGGAAACCATCTCCATGGATTTCATCACAGGGTTACCGAAATAAACCAAACAGAATGACACCATCATGGTAGTTGTGGGAAAACTAAGCAAGGATTCTCACTCCATTCTCATCAAGTCCACTTGTAAGGAAATATATATTGCTAGTAGTTTCATGAAAGAAATATTTAGACTGCATGGCATGCCTAAGGAAATCATTTCTGACCGAGATACAAAATTTACTTCAAACTTTTGGAAATCTCTATTTTCTAGTTTTGAAACTAAATTACTATTTAGTACAGCCTATCGCCCTCAAAATGGTGGACACACAGAGAGGATAAACCTACAAGTGTAATAGGACATGCTAAGGATGCATGTGATGCATCATCCCAAGAAGTGGGAAGACTACCTACCACTGGTAGAATTTGCCTACAACAATGGCTATCAAGAGTCATTGAAGATGAGCTCTTTTGAGGACCTCTATGGTAGACAATGCAAGATTCCAATCAGATGAGATAACCCAGTAGACAGAATTACAATCGGGCCAAATATGCTAAAAGAAATGGAACAACAAGTAGTTCAAATAAAACAGAGTCTGAAAATAGCTCAGAATAGACAGAAAAGCTATGCAGACAGAAAAAGGACTCCTAGAGAGTTCAAAGCAGGGGATCGTGTGTATCTCCGAGTTAGACCCAGGAAAATCTCCTTGAGAATGGGTGCTTGTAACAAGTTGGCACCTCGGTATTGTGGACCCTTTGAAATTTTGGATAGAGTGGGACCTGTAGCATATAGAATAGCACTTCCTCCCACAGTGAAGGCACATAATGTTTTCCATGTTTCGTTACTGAATAAATATATACATGATTCTAATCATATAATTGATTGGTCTGTGATTCAGGTGGAACCAGAGGGAGGATTACTACTATAACCATAATTCATAGTAGATAGGAAGGAAATCCCACTCGAGAATAGAACCATTGCACATGTCAAGGTGTAGTGGAAACATTTTGGTCTAGATGAAGCTACATGGGAAATGGAGGATACCATGAAACATGCATTACCAATTTTTGTTTACTTTTGTGCATAGATAGCACATCAGCAGGTAGAACATCGAGGACAATGTTCCTTTAAAGGGGAGGGGATTGTAATACCCCTGTTTCCCCAACTTGTAAATATAATCATAACTTGCCAAAAGACTATGGAAGACTGAATATGTGTGAATGTTGTATTTGATGAACCTTTTTGTTATAAAAGGTAATGTATGTATTTCTGTTATTAATTAAAAAAATGGATAGTGTTGCATAGTTGTTAAAGGGGGAGGGGGGGAAGGGTTCCAAGGTAGACAATGATGCTATGAGAGATATGATGAGGGGAACCAAAAATGGTTGAGATGACTCCCACCAAACCGGTACCTTACTAGATTTAAATTTCTTAGAACCAGAACAATCCTCTGACCCAAAATAAGTTACCAGTCAAGATGGTAGTTGGGACGCCCTCCTCAAGAGTTAATGAGGAGATGAGCAGAGTACCCATCTGAAAGACTTCCTGACCTAACCACGAGTTGGGGATTCGAACCCACACAATCTTGTTGAGGAAGGAAAGAAAACAAGGGTACTAGTGGGCATAGGGGATTACAAAGGAAAAAGAGCGTGCATAGCTCGGGGGTTCCAGAGAGAACCGAAAAACAAGCTCGTTCTGGGTGCAAGAAGTTATTGGCATCATTTTCGGTCCAAGTTGATAAATGGGGCTGTAGAGAAGACATGTGATTGTGGAAGTACTCTTTGCATACCCCCTTGCTTGGTAGAGAGAAAACTATTTTTCCAAGTTCATGTGGGAGGAGGAGAGTAACCTTCATCCCCAACTGTCACTGAACAAGAAGAAAGAGTATCTCTCATAGAATCATGGTCTAGCTTGGAGGTGGCCAGCGGTAAATCCATTCAGGAGTGGTTGTGCCTACAGTTGGGTGGAAACAGGCACCCCTCTCAGCAATTACTTCACAATTCTGGTTTTCTTGATAAGTATTCTCTAATCCTATGTACTATAGTTGAAATAATTATTGAATGGTTATGTCTATGAATAATATTTACAGTTCTTGATTTATATTAGAAATGGTTATTATTTTTTTGTAAACCCCTTCTTTTGAATTCCTTTCTATTTTCCTCTTCTTAGCAGTAGGAGAACTGTTAGACATGGGTCTGTGAATGAATCTAAGAATAAGTTTATGACCTCTGGATTGGTTGGAAAATACTTAAGGGAATTTTTCCCAAGGATGGACCTTGTCATGCAAGATTCGGGGTGGGTTTAGCTAGAATATTTCAGTCATGTCGACCTCTCGAATTTACCTTCGTGGGATTACTAAATTCAAGCTCTGTGGAGGGAGGGCGCCTCCTTCAAACCATCCATCTTTATGACCGAGGGCTCATGTCCATGGTCCTAACCAAATAATGGTTAAGAGTAGAGCGTACAACCTTGAGGCTTGTCAGAGAATCCATATGACCAAGACCTGGGAACCCTTTGCTAGGTATGAAAGGAGCGAAGCTACTCTGGCTTTAGAACTCCAGGAATTCAGAGCTTTGGGATGTTATGAGCTTACAACCTCCAAAAACCAATTGAAGGAAACCTGCTCATTCGGTTACCAGTGAGGTTGATTGACATATGGAAGTTTCCCTAACCGTGATAGTGGGATCTATCCCACCATTAAACCCTGACCCACTTACAGAACTAACGAAGTAATGTGAGTCGTAGATCCAAGGATTTTTGGGATCTTCCATGACCGTTGGATCTACGTCATGGTCAGCCCGACGTTGACCACTTCAAGAGAATAGAGGTGTCAAAACACCAAAACCCCTGAATGTCGGAGTTGCAAATTAATGCGAGTCATGGATCTGGCGAGTCCATTGAGAACCCATCCCAACAGCCTGATCCACCAGTGGAAGGATTCATGTGTAGTAATTTGGCGAAGTCCTACTCAGAGAGAAAAGGAGTATTAAGCGGGTAGAACCCTCGAACGTCGAAATCATAAAGTGACGCAAACCGTAGATCCAAGGATGCTTTGGTATCTCCCATAATTGTTAGATCTAGACCATGGTTAGCCCGACATTGACCACTCTAGGAGAAAAGAGGAAGTTACACAGCAGATTCCCCGAACACCGAAGTTATGAAGTAACGGAGGCCGTAGATATATGGATCTACGTGGACACATCTCGAACATGGGATATAAGGGGCGTTTGAAGGTTGTCAGTCTAGAGTAACATGGCATGTTGACGTCACCCAGGGTGATGTGGAGCCACGTTCGATGTGCCACGTGTCACCCTGATTCATGCTTTCACAGACCCTATGTGCCCATTAGAACGTGACACGTGTCATCCATTGATGGGGCCATGTGTCATATTTTCCTTTTTGCGTGTCATCCCCCCTGGAACATACTCGCTTGGCCTAATAGTGGGCAGAGTACTTGGGACCCACCTATACGTGCATATGCATTTAATGTACCATCGTGTGTAAGGGTGGACCCTTCGGGATTCTGGGAATTCAGAACTCCGAGGATTTAGGGTGTAGTATTTTACATAAGCCAAAAGGGCCAAAGGCCGGAGTCTCGTGGCAAGATTTCAGGATCCTTCGAGAGTTTGGGATTTTAGGACTCCGAAGGATATGCGCGTAGAAAGAAAAAAAAGGGGGGCATTCAACGTCGAACGCCGAATTCCCGTAACCCTGTATGTTAAATGAGGACGGAGTCTCGTCGGTGGATTTAACAGTGGATGGATTTCCACCATAGATGTAGGAGCGTTAGGGAGCTCCAGGACTTCGGGGAACCTTAGGATAGTACAAATGAGACGAAACCACGTGGGTGCCACGTGGCCCTTGACCAATAACGCCTGAAGAGATTTGGAAGGGCATAACTCCCAATCCAGAACTCGGATTCGAGCAAGGTAGAAGTTGTTAGAAAACTCTTGATGAGTAGAAGAGGATGAAGATCTCGGAAAGAGAATCTGAGATCTTTGAGTAGGAGAAAATTTTTTGATGTTCCATCCCTAAAAAGGGTACTTAGGGGTTGGGTGTGTTACAAAATATATGAATAACACCAAAAAAACAAAACATATTAAAAAATAACTACCACCCCTAACCCCCTCATGTGGGTCCCTATCCACACTATTGCTGGAAAGTAGTGGGATTAAGCCACATACGACAATGCACTACCATATTTGTTATTTGTTGGTCACTTGGTCGAGGGGTTTGGAGAGAGGGAGATGGGAAAGAAGGCAGAGGGATAGGGTTTAAAAAAAAATCATTCTTTTATTAATTTTTTTATTTTTTATTTTTATATTTTAAAAACTTTTTTTTTATGTATAATTTTTTTTAATTATGTTTTTTTGGGTAATTTATTAGATTGAAAAAGAAAGATAAAGGTAACTTTGTAAAACTACTTAGACAATTATCAAAAAAATCCAATTAATAAAAATAAAATTAAAGAGCTATCGAATTTATTTCTTGACAATATTGTCCATAATGAAAAAGAATTTGCAAAAGATAACAATTCTTGAACACAAAAATATTTTTTTTTTATATAAGTAATGGATAGTATTTATGTACTGTCATTTATCAAAATGAATGAATTTTTTAATTATATTTCTCATATTTAACATTAAAAAAATTATATATATATATATATATATATATATATATATATATATATATATATATATATATATATATATATATATATAATTTAAAAATTTATATATATAAAAAAATATTTCGATAAAAAAATAATTGAAAATAAAATTGAAGAGCTATCGAATTTATTTCTCAACAATATTGTCCAGAATGAAAAATAATTTGCAAAAGATAACAATTCTTGAACACAAAAATATATATATTGAATTTGCAAAATATAACAATTTTTAAACAAAAAAAAATATTTTTTATATGAATAATGGATAGTATTTATGTACTCTCATTT
>ML782443.1:28347-43096 GCA_009831015.1 Picea engelmannii | reverse complement strand
TAAAAAAAAAAATGTAAAAACCTAAGAAAAAATTGGAAAAAATAAAATAAAATAAGAAAAACCAATTTTATTTAAAAAAAAACTCAAAAAGATGTAAAAAAATTAAATAATTTATTAAGAAAAATAAAAAAACAAAATGAAATACAAACTTTAATACAAAATACATAAAAAAAGAATTACGTAAACATTTTAAAAATATATTTTAAAAAACAAAAAAAAACAACTTGAAATTGAAAATTTTATTAAAAAAAATAAAATAAAAAACTTTAAAAAAACCTAATATATAATGAAAAAACTTAAAACAAAATATTTTTTAAACAATTAAATATATATATGGAATAATGCGGGTGATGGACATGTTGGTTAGGGTTAAGATTTTCAAGACAGGGCTGGTGGGTTTCAGGTGCTAGCAGGGGAGCTTGAGGGTGAGGTTTGGGACAATTGTGGTGGTCTCCGGTTTGTCATGGCTACGGATGAGGCTGGGGGAGACCCCATTAAATCAGAACGTGACGGTTTGTTTGTGTATTTATCTGCGGGTTTGGAGGGATGCGACGACTTGGCAGTTTGAAAGGAGTCTGTTAGGGTGTGGGAAAATCATGCGACTGGGAATCCTAGGATGGATGTCAACGCTCTAGGGTTGACATTAACAGAGGATGTGGTGGGATTGGAGATTTTGTTGTCAAGTGTGACAGGTTCGAGGTTAACCTCTATGGTAGATCTGTCTTTTTCGGGAGGTTTGGGGTTCTCCGCGGGCTGGGAGGGTGAACCCACACGGTACTATGATCCGGCTGGAGGACTTGAACGAGGTTTAGGATTTGATGTGGGGGAAGTAGGCTTGGGGAGCGATGAACCATATCTGGGTAATCTAGTTGAGGGGGGATCGTGGAGGTCTGGGCCAAAAGACTCGGTGGGTTTCAGTACACCTTTGGTTTTCTTGCCATCAGCATTACTCGACATCGAAAACTCTTTGGGCGGTGACGGGGGTTTTGGGGGTGTCTCGACAAGAGACACAAATATTGGTAATGGGGGTAAGTACATTAGAAAAGAGTGGAAAACCCTTCACAATATCCACAAATGTCAGAGCGACATCTAAAGGGATAGAAGGGAACTGGGGGTCGTCTTACAACTTCTACAAAACCTATTTGGTGTGCGTGCAACATGAAATGTATTGAGTGGCTTGTATTTGGGGAAGATATTGATATGGATAGGGTGGCCTACTTCTCAGAGCTAGTGGTGGTTGGTCGTGTAAGGGGTAAAAAGTTGGGTATGGATTTTCTGAAGGAGTGGATATCCAAGAACTGGTTAAAGGATATCACTAAGATGCCACTCATTCGTAGACTGTCACGGGGATGGTTTGCCTTCATTTTTTCCTCCAGGGACGATGTAAAATGGGTCTTATTGAAGGTGTGGAGTATGGTTGATATGCCCATTATTCTTTAAAGATGAACTCCTTCTTTTGATGCAAAGAAGGAAAGGATTGATGAAGAACCTTTTTAGGTCAGGTTACCGGGTCTTCCAATGCAATTTTGGAATCCTGCTCGGTTTGTTGTGATTGGTAATATGTTGGGAAGTTATATAAAAGCAGATATGTCTTTTGAATACACTGGTCTTATGAGTGGCATGGATTTTGGTAAGGCTAAACTTGAGTCTAGGTATTCTACAGGAGTTAACATTGAGTCGGCGGCGGGAACCTTCGTTCACCTTTTGGATTATGAAGGAATTCCTTTCATGTGCCATAGATGCCATGTCTATGGTCATGGGATCGTCAAGTGTCCTCTGCCTTACAAAGGGAAAGTTCGATTCAACAAAGGCTCTGTGACACCATTTTCTCCCTCAAGGACGTCTTTGGAGGTACAGTTGGGCGATGGAGAAAGCAGGGGGGAGTTGAGGGAACCTCAGTTGGGCAAGGATACTCTAGGTTTTCCTCTAGTTACCCCGGCTTATTGTACAGCTTTGTCTTTTGTGGATGGGCCAAAGCTTCCACTCCCAACGATGTCCACTCTTCGTTGGGAGCAGGATTACTCAGGGTACGGAACAAACTGACTGATAGGTTTTCCAAAGAAGCCTCACAGTTAGAATATGGTCGCTGGCATATAAATGAACAGACAACAAAGGGCAGTTTTAACTATCACAGGTCTTTCCATGATGGAATTTTGTAGGAGAGCTCTTGCATATTTGAGATCTAAAGTATAAAATATTATGGGGATACTTGCATGTGCACAGACAGTAATAGTCTACATATGATCCATGTTTTGTATTTTATGTATGGGATGTGAGACAATTGTGTATAATCGGTGGTCAAAGAAAAAGAAGGATATTGGCGATATGACAAAGATGTAATTTTGTTGAAACTTTCAGTAATGGAAGTGCTTCCATTATTAGTCAATATATACTTGGATATTTTCTTATAGTCAATATATATCTACGAATGTAATTTTGTATCTACTTAATGAAATTACGAATTTTTTTGTGGTAAAAATATATATATATATATATATATATATTAAAACAAAACTAGTAATAATAAAAATTTTATTAAAAAAAAGTTTTAAAATAAAATAAAATAAAAATTAAATTCATGCATTGTTGTGGGTGGGCGTGGGGGACGATGCCTAGCATCACCCCAGCCCCAACCCCCCAACAGCTAAGTGTTGGCCCCATAGGACCGAGGCTTAGCTCGTGGGGGATGGGGCGATGCCATGGCACTCACAGCGCCCAACAACCCCAAATAACATAATTAAGTTTTAATTAAAAAAAATAAATAAATAAATAAAATAAAATTTTACCTATTTTAATTTTTAAATTGTTTTTAGATTTTTTTTTTTACTTTTGTTTTTTTATTTTCATTAATTTGTTTTCATTTCTTTTTAAATTTTGTACTTCGACTTTAACTAAATTAGGTAGGTTTTTAATTTTAAAATAGTTTTTTTTTTTAATTAAATTTGTTTAGAGTTTTTTTTTTAATTCTTTTTAACTTTTCATTTAAAAAAAGTGATTTTATTAAAATTGTGTTGTTTTTTATTAAAAAAAATTCTTTTTATTTAAGTATGGTTTTTGAAATATACATTTTTTGAATTGTTTGTTTTTATTTTATGTTTTGAAGTTTTAGTTTACTATTTTTTAATATTTTTGAATTTTTTTTTTTAATGAATTTCATTTTTTGGGGTTTTTTTTTTTTAAGTATTTCTCGTTTTTTTTTCATGTTTTTAAAGTTTTTTTTAATGATTATGTTTTACAAAAATATATAATAATAACAACAATCTATTTTTAAGGTAACGGTCAAACCAGACATCAAATTGGTGTATGAGACCTCCTCTGCCAATCAATTTTACTGGTAAAGTCTACGGAGGTATACATACCCTACCCCCCTCTGGATTTGAACATGTGACCTCTTAGATATGCAACGTTTAAATTATTGTTTTTGGAGGAAAATTTTATAGTTTTTTCATTTCTTTTTAGTTATTTTCCTTTTTCACCTTGTTTTTTAATCTTTCTTTTTTTTTAATTTGAATTTTGAATTTTTTTTTTAATGTGTTTTTTTCTTCATTTAAAAAATAATATTTGCGAAGATTTTCTCCGTTCTATTTATTTATTTTTTGATGTAAATTAAAAAAAAAAATAGTTTGTTAATAAATTTTCAAGTGTCTATTTGGAGTCCAATTTTGGATTGTTTATTTGCATAGGAATTGGTTGTCAATGCCACAATTTCAATTAGGTCGTAAATAGATATAATTTTAGTGTTTAGAAAAAACATTTTGTTTTATGTAACATCATTTTTTTATTTAGGTGTTGATTTTAAGGTTTTTCTAAGCCACTATATGAGTTTCGAAGGCCATGCTTGAAAAATGTTGTAATTTTGACCCCATTTGAAAAAATGGTGCTACTGGTAGCACCACTTTCTGATTTGGGGGTTGATTTTCATGTTTTTATGAAAAAATATGGGTTTTTTAGGCCAGAGTTCTCGTTTTGAGGTCATAGTTCTCCTTAAGTAGGTAACTTTGTTAAAGATGAGTTCTTCAATCAAGTGAAGGAAAGGCTGCAATAAGAACCTAAGGAAAATAGGTATGAAGGATACCAGCTGAGGGATGATAATCTGTTGTTGTACAATAATAGGTTGTATGTGCCAAATTCAACAGATTCCAGGCGCTTGATTATGGATGAACTCTATAGGAGACCTTATGTAGGTCACCCTGGTTACTAGAAAATGGTGGCAACGGTTAGGAAATTGTATTATTGTCCTGGAATGAAGCAAAAAAATGTTCATTACATTGTGAAGTGTTTGAAGTGCCAACAAGTGAAAGTCGAGCATCGACACCCTATTGGACTATTGCAGCCTATATAGATACCAGAATGGAAATGGGAAGTGATTTCCATGGATTTTATCACAGGTTTACCAAAAACAGTCAAACAACATGAAACAAACATGGTTGTAGTGGATAAGTTGAGCAAGACAACTCATTTTATTCCCATAAAATCTACTTATAAATCCATAGACGTTGCCAATTTTTTCATGAAATAAATATTCAGATTGCACAATTTTCCTAAAACCATCATCTCAGACAAAGATGTTAAGTTCACCTCGGATTTCTAGAAAAGCTTGTTTGCAGGTTTAGAAACGCGGTTGGCATTTAGCATGACCTACCATCCTCAAACAAATGGTCAAACTGAAAGGATGAACAAAGTGTTAGAAGATATGTTACGAATGCATGTTATGCATCGACCCAAATAGTGGGAAGAATATCTACCTTTGGTAGAATTCACGTACACCAATGGTTATCGAGAATCATTGAAGATTATCCCCTTTGAGGTTTTGTATGGCAGGAAGTGCAAAGTTCTAATTAGTTGGGACAATCAAGTGGAAAAAATCACACTTGGACCTGAATTGCTGAAAGAAATGGAATAGGACATAATTAAGATAATGTGGAACCTGAAGGTTTCCCAAGATATACAAAAGAGCTATATTGATAGCAAGAGAACCCCTAGAGAATTCAAAGTAGGAGACCACATGTATCTCCAGGTGAAACCCAAAAGAAGCTCTTCGAAAATGGGGATTTGTGCTAAGTTGGTTCACTGATATTGTGGACCATTTGAAATCCTAGAGAGAATAGAACCAATAGCATACAGACTTGATTTACCACCTACTATCAAAGCACATAATGTATTCCATGTGTCTTTGTTAAAGAAATATCTACATGATTATATTCATGGAATTGATTGGACTGTAATACAGGTGGAACCAGAGAGAGAATTCCAACCAAAATTCCAATGCATCCTGGACACGAAAGAAACAATGCTCCAAACCCGATCCATCATGTAGGTCAAGGTGCAATGGAAGCACTTTGGAGTAGATTAAGCTACATGGGAGCTAGAAGATGCCATGAGATTGGCATACCCATTTTTGTTTAATGTATAATTGTATATACATGGTGTTTTAAACACCGAGGACGGTGTTTCTTTAAGGGGGAGGGGAATGTAACACCTTGTTTTACCCCAAGACTGTAATTATACACAAACTTCATATGTTAATGTTATAAGGCATGTAATTGTGTTTTGATTTAATATAAACACCAAACCGTTGACTAAGAGGGAACAACCTTGATAGTACTGGCTATGATACACTAGAGGAAATTGATGAGGTAGAGGGACTGATGGAACGGTTGAGTGTAGTGGAGTTGAGATGCATCAATGAAGAAAATAGGAAGCTTGCACAAAAAGATAATTTATGCTTATAAACATAAATAACTACACCTACCACCATACCAGACATACATGAAACCACGTGACCATTAAAGAACAACATGTAATGAATATAGGAAGTTGACCCTTGCAGAGAGAAAATGTCGACTAAACAACTAATTGGGGATACCACGGAACTGCCCCTTCAGATTGTGAATAAAATAATGGA
Source organism: Picea engelmannii (assembly GCA_009831015.1). Lineage (NCBI taxonomy): Eukaryota > Viridiplantae > Streptophyta > Pinopsida > Pinales > Pinaceae > Picea > Picea engelmannii. Next base: position 37,191 of record ML782443.1, on the reverse strand, counting down.
GGTTACGTATGCAGGAAGTCATAGAGATCCTGAGGGGATATAGAAGAAGACCGAAGGAGGAAAACACAAGATATACAAGATGATAGACAGTGTAATCAGAGATAGGAGAGACCCTGCAACAGAGGATATGTGAGGTCACACATAGAGAACATAACAGAGAAGACACATAAAACAAATCACAAAGGTTTGGAATCACTGATTGAGGAAGAGAAAGAAAAGAATAGCTTTATGGAGGAAAACATGAAGATTGTTGGAGTTGTTGATGATCACCTTGAACAGAGAAGACCCAAATTCCTGAACTAGAGCAATAATGGGCTATAACTTGGTGCTTACTGGACAGAAACTGACACTAGTAAAGTGAGGTCTCTGAGGGACTGTTGAGAAGAGAAGGGACTCCATTGTGTAGAGGAAATCCAGTTCATAAATGACCTAATAAACCTGTAGAGACCCAAAGCTCGGTGGGAGGTGGCAACTTCTGTTGTGTCAGAGGAGGAAGGAGAGTAACCTTCATGGATCATCGCAAGCTCAGAACCGTGTTGAGTCAATTTCCTTGGTGGTATCATGGCTTGGCACAGGGGTGGCATGTTGTAGGAAGTGACTCTACAAAAAGGCCTAAGGTTGGGAGGAAAGGTGTCCTCTCTCAGTCAGATGGATTTGGAAAATTCCTTATCAGATAAGTGTTTATTTGCACTGAAACTGATTGTGAATGATATATCTGAATGCATGTGTAAATGTCTGAATCTAAGAGAAACTCAATTGTTTGTAATCTTCGGTTTGAATGCATGCAAGTTGAGATACGTTGTAATGTTTATTATTTCTCTAACAATTGTAAAAATGAGCTAAGTATGAATTGTTGCGCACTTGAGAATTTTATATCCCTATAGGGAGAATCTGTAAACAATGCAAGATTTTTCTCTTTAAGTTTCAGTGACTTGTAATGCCCTAAGAGTAGTCCTAAAAGTTTGAAAATCTAGGCGAAATCCTTGCATAACTCGAGAAATGGATAAGTCCTCAAAACAAACCATTATATCTCCTTAAATCCCTATGCTAATTAGTAGAGAACGACAATCGTAGATCTGGAGAGATCTGAACTATTGATCATGGTGACTTGTTCAGAGTGGAACCTTCAGAGGGAACCATCAAGCACTGTGGGAAAATATATGAATGAGAGACTCTAAAATGGACTATTCGGAGTGATACTTTCGTGGGGGGGGTAATCTCATGTGTTGTGGAAAAATCCTCGAATGAGAGACTCTGAAGTTGAGCATGTGTGGGTTGTAGATCTAGAAGCGAGTGAGTTAATCCTCAATCGTTGATCATCGAGGGTCCCACTTAGTAGATCAAGAGGGAAGAGAAAGCTAACGATGACTGGGAGCGTCAGTATGAATATGCATGTTGAAATTCGATTGGTCGACAAGAATGAGTGTTGGTCTAGCTGGATTGAAGCTGACCATTTTCGAGGTTAACTCTGAAGGGTTCATAATACTCCTCCAAAGGGTTTGGAGTACTCCTACGAAGTGTTTAGAGTATGACTCTGATGGAGGGTAGATCTAGACCATAGTTCTGTGAGTGGGAGAGATGTGACGGTATTCGTTGATCTGTTGTAAGTCCCATTTAAGTTAAGAGATGAAGTGTTGACATCATGAATGATGTGGAATGACAACAAGGCAACCAGAGTGTCCTTAGGATGATAGATGTCAATCATTAATGGGTTGATGAGTTGATTGTGGTCCATCTGGACAGGAGAACCTTAGACCCCCGAACAAATATCAATTGTTGGTCAGGGAGACCATAAGTGCATCAATGTCGTCCATCAAGAAGACAGAATATTCCTTGATGCCATGATTTCAGAGCACTGAAAGTGCCCGAACCTTTTGAATGCCAAATGGGCAATATCTAAAGGTAATATTCTTCGATGTTGTATTTGTCAGAGGTAAAAGTTAAGTGAACAGGGAGAAGGCTCGAACGTCTATGACTATAGGCTTACGTGGAATGAAGTTCCACCTTGGCAAGTTAGGCAGGTACCACATCAATGCCATGTTTTTTCCACATCAGATGGCACGAGTGACATGGTGCCACGTGGTAGTGAGATAGATATTGACCATAAAAACTCGAGAACTTTGGAGGGCCATAACTTTCGATCCAGAGCTTAGTTTTGAGTTAAATTATAGTCATTTGAAAGCTCTTGACAATCAGAGGATGTTAGAGCTGTAAAAGAGGAAATTTGAGATAGTCGAGAAAAGAAAAACTTATAATGCCCCATCCCTTAAAAGGACACTTAGGGGTTGGGTGTGTTACAATTATATTCTAATAAAAATTTAAAAAAATTATGATTATCAATGATCTTTGATGTTTAGTATGATAATTTAAATGAAGGTATTNTATGTGTAATGAATTATCCATTTTTCATCTATGTCTAATATAAGTTATAAGTTGTATAATTATTTGTCAAAGGCCATTTCTTGACTTGACTCATTTCTACCATTTCCCCCATGTTTTCACTTTCATTTCAATTAACCAACCACCAATTAGGAATTGTTAAAGTTGTCAACTTTAGTGATCGGTTTGCCTCATTTAATGTAGCCACAAGAATTGGATTTTTATTTTAATGTGAATAATACAATTCATGTCTCATCTTCCCCTTACCATAAGATTCTTCATATAGTAAGACTAGTGCCCTTGGAGTCATTACCATATTAGTTTCTTTATTGCACCTCGCTAGAGATGAAACAATAACATTTGTCAACATTGTAGGTGTAGGTTATGTAAGGTCTTTCTAAGTTATGCTCAATGATGGTTTATCTTTGAATCTTTCCACCATTAAGGCTTCCTATTTTCTCCTTTGGTAGTTTGTGTAAACTTTGTGTTTAGACATGACATTGTCACATGTCCATGGTTGAAATAGAGTCTTAGTGAAAGGTAATGTGTCCATAATCCAAGAGTTTTGTACAATATTGATATTTTCTCCCCAACAAAACTTGGCCAGGAAGGATTTTGTATAAATCAACATAATACAAATCCAGGGATAGATATTCAAAACATGATTATTAGTTTCTAGGGCAAGGGTGATCATTTTACCCAAAGAATTACCAATGGATTTTAGACTTTGGTAACCCCAATATTCCAAAGAGATACTTGGTAATATACACCATATCAAGATTATAAATATTGATTCTATGTGAGTTAAAGCCAAGGTGTCATGCCTTAAAAAATAAAGCTAAGTGCTCCATGAACTAGGGCCCTCTACTAATAACTTTTATTTTTTCCATGTAGGAAATGAAATCCAAGATGAAGAAACCTTTTGTAGTAGGATTAGGTAACCATCGTATCCTTCAAAAAGATCCCCAAGCTTCATCTATCCAAGTCTAGATCTCTTTCAATGAGGTACATAGACCATTGAACTTGTGAATCACACCATGTGCTAAAAAACACACCTCCCCATTAATCTAACCAAGGTCAACCCTCAAGATTGGAATTGCATCTTTCTTCTCCACAAAAAAGAAGGGAGTAGAGGTCTTATTAAGGACCAAACTACCAATGTGATCATTGTTACTTAGGGATTTTCTTGATGGAATAAGGATTTCCTTAAATGACACCAACTTGCCTTTTTCTACCCCTCTAGAAGGAGGAAGTTTTAGAACTTCAAAGGAGGAGGACCTAAGAAGTGCTACAAATATGAAGCAACAAATGCAACAGTGAGTCCTTTTGCATGTTATAACCAGCTAGAGTACCACTATCTTCCAACTACTTACCAACAAATATTAATGATTATTGATTAGGAGAGATTCCCACCTAGACCTATATATTAGCCTTCACATTGTCTATGGTATCCAAAATACCCAATGCTAGGGTAATAGTTCCCATGAAAGGGTTTTCACAAATATCTAGAAGACTTGTCTTGCAAATACTATGTTTTTTGGTTGGCTAGTTTCCTCTAGCACGAATAGTTGTAGTTTGCCTCTTGCATTCATTTCGTCAAACCCTTGGTTAGCATTTTCTAGTATCCAATACTTTTCCAACTTAAAATTTCAATTCATGTATCCCTTAGGAAAACATAAGTTCCATCCATCAATTCCTCATTATTATCCACCCAAAATGTCTTGGGCTACCCGAACTTCTCTACTAGTAGATTATGTGTTTCATCAAAAATATTGTCGACACTCTCTTGTATTCAACATTGTTTGGACCAACAATACTTCATTCACTAGGGTTCTAAAAAATGGTTGGTGATATGGATGTGAATGTCATTTCCTCACTTGGGAGGAGCATTCGAACCTCTACAACGAGCTTTAAATAAGCATTGAAAAAATTCTTGATAATCTCTCAATGGTACCATTGATAGGCATAATACACACATGATTTCCATATATAACAATATGACACTAGTGAACCAAAACATCATTTCCAAATCTAACCCCAAAATTCAAAGGAACAATCTTGTTCAACATTTCTTGGGCTATTCAAATCTCTCATTGGCTAAAGCAATACAAATGTTATCATTTATCTTCTTACCCTTTATAAGAATTGTATCTATGTGGAATAAATGTAATATTTTGATAGTGTGTGAATGTAACCAGACAACAAAGTCAATGTTATTGATGGCCTCAATGACCACAAGACAAAATAGAACCTTCTTCCACTTCAAAATCACAATGTTGTGATATCCCTCTTAGCTCTTTTTGGATTTCAAGCTTCTCCTTTAATAGAAATCCCAACCATATGTTACAACTCAAAAATGATTAACTACTACAATGAGTAGCACTCATTTATTTATATTAAGAAGTTGCATTTAAAAAAACTATACAAATATAATAGATACTTGGATATAAATGTATCTTTTGCTATTGATATGTGACATGTTATTCTACCCTTCAAAAATTTGTATAAATTACATTTTTCCCACCACACATATATATACAACATTAAATCCATATAAATTATATTTCATATGATAATTTATAAATTTTTACATATATTAAACAATTTGATGTATATAAAATTATTTATAATTATTTATTAGTAATAAATAAATAAATTTCTTCGCAACATAGATCCATACAATAAAAAAAAATTCTTCACAACATAGATTCATACAATAAATTGTACAACATTTTACAAAATCTCCTTAGTTCATCTCATGCACCAAGAATTGTTCATACTACTAAGTGTTGTGGCTCTAGGGAAGAGAAGATTAGCCATCACTGTGGCCAAGGTTTCTAGAAAACACCAAAAATAAAAACTAAATAGATGGGCATATAGGATTTAGAATTTAGAGATAAAATGATTTGCCTCTAGTAATTTCATATGGGATTTGAGTATGGAACATATTTCTTTGAATGTTTCATAGTTAAACCTCTATTCCAGAATGGACTCTTCTTAAAAAATTACTACTAGGTAGCGATGTCCCTGTCAAAAAAATTTGTGCACATCAAAGCATGTAGTGTACTGGAGTATAATACTAATTTTATTGGTAATGCAGTGTATTGGAGTATATTCTATTAATCACTGCTTCTATTTATATTTATTACATTCTGACTTGACCATGCAAAAAATAAAGGCACCTTTCCTTTCTTGGAGAAAAACTGAACGAAATAAGCAAGCCACCGCCTTATTGTGGTGTGGATTATTCATAGATTTTAGGTAGGCTATAGATTGTATTAATAGTAAACACCTATGTGTTGTGACTACAATATTTTCCTTAGAAAATAAGGAAATGTTGTCTTGACTCTTACTATAATATCAAATTTGGTTTGAAACCTGGGATTAAAGTAGATCCTTAGACCCGTTTTGGAATCAGGAATATCATTAGCATATCACAACACAACATTGGTGCATGCACTTGAGAAATGGAACCAGCCTTTTGAATGTCTATTACACTTGAAATATATACTCCTTTCACATATACAATGAAAGAAGAAAAACCAAGAAATATATGTATGGTAAATGTAATGAGTCAAAAACATATATAAAATGGTAAGAGTGAGTATTATTTCTTAATATTTCTATATGGTGTTCTAGATGTTGTTCTAGATGGTGTTACTGCTCCTGGTGTAAGTTCTATCGAGAAGTCAATATCCCTTTTCGGAGGTAGACCTGGTACCTCTTCTGGGAACACGTCCTTGTATTCTCTTAATATGGGGTGGTCCTGTAGGTTTGGTTTGTCATTCTCAACATATTCTAGTACCTGTATGGCATATAAAGAACACCCCTTTCTACAATACTTTTTCATTTGAAGGGATTATATTTGTCTCACTGAGACATGCTTTTGAATCCCTTGGAGGGTTGTTTTTCTCCCTTCTTCATTTACACATTCTAAATTTTTATGATAACATTCCAATTTAGTTGTATAAGCATCCAACCAATCCATACCAATAAAAAAGTCATAATATCCCAGGGGAAGTATGTTAAGGGTTGCTCGGGTGGGAAATCCACCCATGATAAATTGACAGGCTAGTATGACCTCTACCACCTTTCTTTTGGTCCCAGAGGCTAATCGCACCAACCACGGTTTAACATGTCTAATTGGTTGCAATTTACACTTATCAATAGTCTAAGGGGGCACATAACTAAAATTAAAACCTGGGTCAATTAAAATAGAAACTAGATGGTTGGTGATCATGCATTCCAGCTCCACAACTGAAGCTTGGTGGTCATCTTGATTATTGTCCAAGGGTGAATAGATTCATGGCATGCTCCTAGCCACTTCATTGATGGTCGTAGCTTCTTGGATATTGTAGACTCTCTTACTATTTTGTTGTTTGTGTGGGTAGTCCCTCAATCGATGATCTTCTCCACAACCCCAGCATTTTAAGGGTTCCTTCTTTAGGTTATCAGTCTTTTCTGGGACTATCTTAAAAGGTTTATTTCCACTTTGAGAGGGGAAAATTTGTTGATATGCACTTCTAGTAGGAAGGCTCCTTCTAGAATCTTTTCCATAGTTCTTAAATCTTGAGGATTTAAACCCCTTCTTCTAGAATCCTGAACTACTCCTCTTCTTCCAGTCCTCATGGGGTCCTATCTTACTCCTAAACTGTTCATAACAATACCTCGCCTTCCAGATAGCTTCTTCTAAGGTCTTTGGTTTGTCGAACTCAATCCTGTCCCGGTAGGTCTAAGGTAACCCACTAATGAACCACTGCATTTTTACCTTTTCATCTTTTATGTAGGGTACATACGTCAATAGTTCAAGGAATTTATTGACAAATTCATCTATGATGAGTTGCCCCAGCCTGAGCTCATAGAATTCCTTAGTCTTCCTATCCATGTATTTTTCTAACAAATATTGCTTCTTGAAGTATTTCTCAAATTGTTTCCATGACAAGTCCTTCTCATGGACTCCTTTCACATTCCTAAGGTCTTCCCACCATATGGAAGCCTTTCCATTCAAGTTGAAGATGTCTATTCGGGCCTTCAAGTTTTCAGAGTAGTCATGGACTCTGAAGTACTTCTTTAAACCAAGCAGCCAAGCTTTTGCCTCTTTTCCATTCTTAATCTCTCCATCGAAAGAGGGTGATTTGGCTTTCTTGAACTCTTTAGGACCATGGGTTTTGGAATGCTTCCTCTTCTTTCCTTTCTTTTGAGAATGTGAGCTGGCCCCGCTACTAGAATATCCTTCGGAGTTGTCAGCTTCCTTTCCAGAGGACTCTGTCGATGATTGTCCCCTGCCTCCAGGCTGGGCCTTCTTCAAGGCGCTTCTCACTGTGTGGTCACTTATGGAGTCATGTTTTTAGATCTTAGGTGGACTTTGAATTCTCTTCTTATGTCGTCGGTCCACATGACTGGTTGCAAGTTCATGTTCACTAGTACATATGAGAAAATTTGCGACGGTTTTTCGTTGATATTGCCACACTTATCCGTCACAATTTCCACGAAAGCCGAGATTTTTTTTTGTCAGAATAATTTCGTCACTATATCCACTATCCAAGTGTGTGTGGAAACATTGACGAAATTAGCTCTCCACGTGTCACCACCTTCAATATCGATTAACCCTATGCATCGTCACAATTACGACGAACTATCGTCGCAATAACAACGAAGAAATGTGGCAATTACGATGAAACTTCGTCGCAATTGGGACGAAAAAGTTATGCCAAGCCAATAACTTACGACGCAACTACTAAATGTGCTACGAAAGTACATCGCAACTTGCGACGAAAATCCATGGTAATATCGACAAGTGCAGTATCTCAAAACCAAATTTATGACGCACATGATGTATATGCGACGAATATTCATGGAAAATTGCGATGAAGTTTCGTCGCTATAGCGACGATTGTGGTAAAATAGTAAAAATTTTCTGACGAACTTGCGTCGATATTGCGACGATGACGTCGGGTTCAAAAAAAAAAATTACATGAAATATGGTATACCATATTGTATGTCATATTACAATGTAATATGGTAATGCCATATTACATTGTAATATGGCATTACTATTACATTGTAATATTCTAATATTCTAATATATTGTAATATATATATCCCCTACAAATAATCAAGGCACTAATCAACCAAATATTGTAAGCATGTGTTATCATGAAGTTGGATTAGAAGTAAGGATACTAATATGACAATATACACAAAGAATAATTTGGAATATTACTTTCAAAAAAACACATAGATTGCATGAGTGAGTCATTATGCAATTTATATTACACAATACTATGACAACACTTATAAGATTTATGGATGATATCTTAAGACCATTTCTCGAACTTGTTTATTGTAGCCTCCTTGTATGATATTTTGACTTTTAGCAAGATTTGGGAAGATCATTTGAAACATTTGGAGATGATATTTTTAACCCTTCAACACAATTAATTGCAAGCCAACATGAAGAAATAT
>ML782443.1:0-15111 GCA_009831015.1 Picea engelmannii | reverse complement strand
ATATATATATATATATATATATATATATATAAAATTTTAGTAGTGATTTTTTTAATATAATTTGTATATAGTTTTATTAATTTATTTAATTTTTATTATATTAATAATTATAATAATAATAATAATAATTTAATTTTAAGATTATGAATAAGTTAGATATCAAAGTGATGTATGAGATCATTTTATTTGTGGGGTAAGAGATTTTTTCCACACTGATTTGACATCTAAAATTTATGGAGGTGTATATATTATTCGAACATGTAATCTCATAGGAGGAAACACGTGTTCTTAACAATTATCATTGATTTATGCATTCATTTTTTTGTCTTTATATATTATATGTTTCATTGCATTTTTTTTAAGTTAACATTTCATCTCAATGTCAATCACCTCTAGCAATCTTACAACAAACTCTTAATTTCCTTACTTAGTTTACCTAGTAAGCTAAACAACGGTAAATAATAATGCCTTTTAACCAAATTTTTTAAATATATCAATGCTAATAAGTATCACAATTAACTAATTGAATTGCTAACCATGAACAAGGATTTGCAATCTTCATATGTTACAAGAAATTATGATGTATCTACATTTTTTGGGGTAAATAAAAACAATAAAAATCATATTCTTCTTGTAAAAAGTTAGAAAAAGTGTGGTTATTCGTGATCCTCGTTTAATATGAGGATCCCAATGGATATGTTAATGGAACTTCATATATGTAATGAATTATCCATTTTACATCTATGTCTAATCCAAGTGATAAATTGTTATTTATCTGTTGGAGGCAATTTCTTGACTTGACTTGTTTATACCATTTTCCCCTTGCTTTCACCCAATTTCAATTAACCAATCACTAATTGGAATGATTGGAGTTGTTATCACTAGTGATTATTTTGCCTAATTTAATGGGGCCACAATAGTATGATTGTTTCCTTGATATGAAGAATATATGTGTTTCATTTGCCCCTTCACATAAGAGTCTTCATATAATGAGACCAATGTCTCTCGAGTTATGACCATATCAATGTGTTTATTACACCCCATTGAAGATAAACAATAACATTTGTCAAAAATGTAGGTGTAGGTTATGCCAAAGTCTTGCTAGGTTCTACTCAATGGTGGTCCACCCTGGAATGTTTCCACTAGGAAAGCATCAAATTTTCTCCTTTAGTAGTTTATGGAAATTTTTCCTTCGGACATGACATAGCCACATGCCCATGGTTGAAATAGAGTCTATAGAAAAAAGCAATGTATTCATAATCCAAAAGTTTTGTCCAATATCAATATATGTTCTCCTACACAATTTGGCCAGGAAGATTTTTGCATAAATCAATATAATACAAATCCAAGCATAGATATTCAAAACATGGTTATTGGTTTTGGGGGCTAAGGTGATAAACTTATCCGCAATATTAGTAATAGCTTCTAGACTTTGGTAACCTCAATATTCCAAAGGGATACTAAGTAACCTAACCCATATCAAGATTTCAAACACATATTTTGTATCTGAGTTAGAGCCAAGGTGCCATTCCTTCAAAAATATGGTCGAGTACGCCATGAAATAGGGCCCTCTATTAACAATTTAATTTTTCCATATGGGAAATGAACTCCAAGACGAAAAAACCTTTTGTAATTATATTGGATAACCATTATGTCCTCCAAAAAGATCCCCCAAGATTCATCTATCCAAATCTGAATTTTTTTTAGTGAGGGTCATAGCCCATTGAACCTATGAATCAAACCATGTGCCAAAAAATAAACCTCCTCATTAACCTAAGTGAGGTCAAGCTTCAAGATTGGCATGATATATTTATTCTCCATAAAAATGGAGGGAGTAGGGGCCTTCTTAGGGACCAAACTAGAAATTTGTACATTTCTACTTAGGGATTTTCTTAACTAGATGAGTGTTTCCTTAAATGACACCAAATTGCTTTTGTCTACCTCCAGAAGGAGGAATTTTTGAAAATTTAGAGGAGGAGGACCTAAGAATAATTGTGAAGATGAAGCAACGAATGCAACATTGAGTCCTTTTGCATACTCTAATCAACTAGAGTACCACTATCTTTTAATTGGTTACTGACAAATACTAGTGATCTGTTGATTAGGTGAGATTTCCACCTAGACCTAGATATATTAGCATTCACATTGTCAATGGTGCCCAAAATCCCCCAATGCTCGGATAATAGTTTTCCATGAAAGGGCTTTCACGAATATCTACAAGACTTATCTTGCAAATACTTTGTCATTTGGTTAGCTAGTTTCCTTTGTCATGAATATGTGAAGTTTGTCTCTTGCATTTCAAACCCCTAGTTAGAATTTTCTACCATTCAATAATTTCCCAACCTGAAATTGAAATCCAAACAACCCTTAGGAAAACATAACAAATAGTTTCTTCGATCAAATCTTCATTATAATTATCCACCCAAAATGTTAGCTCGAACCTCCTCAACTTGGTTATTGGTGATTTAGTTATTTCATCATATAGCTTGCCAACATTATTTTGTGTTCAACATTGTTTAGACCAACAATACTTCATTTGAGGGTTCTCATAAATATTCGATAATATGGATGTGAACACCAATGCCTTACCGAGGAGGAACATTCAAACCTCTACAATGAGCTTTAAATAAACATTAAAAAAAAAAATCCCATTGATGCTTTCAGTTATACCAAAAATAAGAATAATATACACACAATTACCATATTTAACAATAAGGCACAAGTGACTCCACAAGTGACTCAAAACATTATCACTACATCTAAACCCAAAATTCAAAGGCACAATATTGTTCAATCTATTTTAAGTTATTCACACATTTCATTTGTTACATCAATATAAATAATATCCACTCTCTTCTTATCCTTCATAATAATTATATCTCTATAGAATAACTATAATATTTATGAATTATATCTCTATATAATAACAATAATATTTATTTTATAATATTTATGTGATGTGTGAATATAGTCCCACCTTAACGTCATTATTGTAGATGACCTAGTGACCAGAAGACAAATGGGGCTTCTTCCACTTCAAAATGTAATATCCCTCTTAATTATTTTTGGACTTGAAGTTTCTCTTTCTTCACCATGTCTATAATAGATATCCCAACCATATGTTACAACTCAAGAATGATTAGCCACTACCATTGAGGAGGGATACCCCTCATTTATTTATTTTTCCAATAGAAAATTTCTCATTATATTAAATATAATAGTTGCACATCGCCATAATAATCTTACTAGGTAAAATACATAATGTTCAAAACTATTTAATGAAAACAACATTCTAACACCTCCTAAAAAAACATACAAATTGTTATTGTATACTTTCTATTCAGATTGATCAGGGACTGTATGAAAACATATAGTATCTACCTCCTTACTCTATGATAGCTTTTGTAGAACTACAAAAAAAAAAAAAAAAAAAACATTAGGAATAGAAATATGCTAAAAAAGGTGAAAAAAAGAGAAGGTCTCTCATTTCCTTCTATCCATTTGTTATATATTAAATTCCCTTCTAGATTCTATAAAGCCTTTTTGGATAGTGTATCAGCCTCCCGATTTTGTTCCTGAAATATATGAGAGAACCTGATTGTACTGAATGTATTGGTTAGTTCTCTAATTCTGTCCTTCCAACCCACTAAAGAGATGACCTGTAGATTTCCTATGAAGTTCAGCCAATCAGTTAATATTTTTGAGTCTCCAAATACCTGTAGTGTATCAATATCCACAAGAGTAGACAAGGTTAAGGTCTCCCAAACACCAAGTAATTCATCCCTTGTGTTTGTACATGGACCGCAATTGATAGTCCATTTGTAAACAATAGTGTCAGATAGTTTAATCAGTCCTCCAACCCCACTCTGTAATCCATTTGATTGAGTTGCACCATCAAACCATCCAACTATATGCAGAGCTTGACTAGGAAGCTTGAAAATTCTAGGAAAGAACACTTTCTGAGTGCCTATGCGACTATCCACTTTCCCTAATGACTTAAAAACAACTGAATAGATAGATGGGGTTCCATTTTCGAAAATTGTCTTATTTCTCTCCAACCAAATAAACTAGCAAACCAAGGAGGGAAGAGTGATGAAATTCTGCTCCTTTTTAATCCAACTGTCAAAACATATAAATAAATTATTACCTTCCCAAGAAGATTTTATATTAAGTTCATTTTTTTATCTTCTGCCAAACTTGTTGAGTAAAGTTACAATTAACCAGCAGATGCAAAACTGTCTCCAAGTCCCTTGAACATAAATGGCAGATGTTTGGTCCTTCCCATCCTTTTTTTTTAGGTTATCCCGAGTTAAGATTTATTTTCCACATCCACCCAAGTGAATAGTCTAATTTTTAAAGAAATTTCCCAGGACCACATATTCCTCCTCCATCCTCCAATTGGATGCTACCAAAGTTTTTTTGCTAAGGCACAATATACATTTTGAATTGTTAGAATACCAGAATTGTCACCACCAGTCCAAATTAATTCATATTCTTTGTTCTGAATCTATACCCCTGTACCAATTAAAGCCCTACAAAAGAAGTCCCATTTAAGTGCCAGATCTCCCACAAGTTCTAGCTTGACACTATCTTTCCACTGAGCAGTTATAAACCTTTGACTATTCTTACCTATATCCTGATAGAGATATCTTATGTTTTTTCATTTTAAGGGAGCCATGAGATCTTAAGTAAGCAGAGAAGAATTCCCCAAGCCTAGTGTTTGATCTTTCCCAATTAAAGTTGAATGTCCTGATCCAGGGCTCCAGCTTAACTAGTGAGTAATAAGACGAAGTGATTTTAAAATATTTTTCCAAGTCTGTGAAGCTAAGGACGATATATTAGTATTCCTTCTGAACCATGTAGGAACCGATATATAAGGAAGGTACTTGTCTTTGATTACCCTATGCCAAATTCCATCCTTCGTCAACACTCACCACAGAGAATTTGTTGCCAAAGCTCTATTAAAAAGGTGAATACTCCTTAATCCCAAACCACCAAGATAATTTGGTCTGGCAATCGATTCCCAACTGCATAGGTGGAGGTGTTGTTTTGCATTACAACCCGACCAAAGGAAACTGTAGTTTAACTATCTGATCTTATTGAGCACAGAAACAAGTATCACCACTAGAGCCATCCAAAATAGCGGTTGTGTTTCCAACAAAGCTTTGATAAGAATGAAGCGTCCACCAAGGGATAACCATCTATTACACCAATGTCCAATTATTTTTTCAAATTTTGCTAAAAGCCATCTCCAATCTTCAAACTTATATTTTTCAGCTTTTATATAATATCCTAGATATCTGAAACCTTTAGCCAGATCAACAAAATTATAGGAATAAGCTTCTTTAAACTTTTCTAAAATCTCCCCTTGGATTCCAGAATGATGAAAGGTAGACTTTGTCATGTTTACTTTCAGACCCGTAGCACTACAAAAGAGATTTAAGAGATTGCTTATCTCCTTCCATTCCTGTAAAGAGGCCTTGGTCATAATGAGAATATCGTCAATAAAGAAAAGATGGAGAATATTTACAATCCTAGAAACCTTCACCCCCATCAGACTTCCATCGGCTTGTCCTTTCTTTAGCAGCGGGCTAAGACTTTCCATAACTAAAATAAACAGCAACGACGATAACGGGCATCCTTTCCTTAGTCCTCTGCCACTCTGGAAAAAAGGCGAAGTCTCTCCATTTATAAGGACAACAAAAGAGGTATTGACTAGGCAACTCAATATCCAATTTGTAGTAGGAAGGTCAAAACTTGTTTGCAATAGAATCAATCTTAAAAAATCTGAGTTAGCGCAGTCATATGCTTTCTTTAAATCCAACTTTAAAATTAAATTCTTCATTTTTTTTCAATTTTATACTATGCAAACATTCTTGTGTCGTGCCAATGGCATCCAATATATGTCTACCTTTTAAAAAACCTAGTTGTTCACTCGATAAAGCCTGCGATAGAATTGGTTTAAGTCTATTAGAAATTACCTTTGCTATCAGTTTGTAACATAAGTTACAGAGTGTTATGGGTCTATAGTCACAAAAAGTCAAGGGTTTATTTACCTTTGGAATCAAGGCCGGAAAATTTGATTTTAGAGAGTTTATCACCTTTCCTCTCATCCTGGAATCCTCTACCACTCCCAACAATTCATCCCCTACCAAGTCAAAAAAGTGAGAGAATAACTCAACCATCCAATTGTCAGGTCTCGATATTTTATCTTTATAAAAGAGATTGAGTACTTCCTGAATTTCCATCTTTGTACAAGGTCTATCAAGTAAATTAGATTCCTCCTTAGTGACAAAACGAGGAAAAAGATTGGTTGTGTATACTTGATCAGCTAAGAGCGGTTGTTCCCCAAGTTTAAAAAAACCTCTAAAATGTCTAGTGGTCTCTTTTTTGAGTGCCTCTTGACCATAGTGACTCTACCCATCCTCATCCAGAACTTCCCAAATATGTTTACTATTCCTTCTAGCACTAGCAAAGCTATGAAAAAACTTTGTATTTTGATCACCACTTTTCAACCAAATGGATATGCTCCCCTGTCTCAAAAGTTCTTCTTTGTAAAGAAGCAATGTATTTTGATCTTCCTCCAAGCTCTTAATGTGGAAGTCGGTTGATTGGACCCACACCTCCCTCAATTTTTCCTGATAAGAATCATGAAGCTCCTCCTCCAGTCTTGCTTGTCTTAAAAGCTTATTCTTTCTTTGAACTTTTGCCTAGGTTTTAATATGTTGTTTTAACACTTTTAATTTCCACACAAATATTTGTTGTATGCTTGATTCGATCTTAAAACCTTGATGATTCCAGACTTCTTTCACTATAGTAGAAAACTCTTCTTCTCCCAACCAAGTCGAATTTAACTTAAAAGGGTAGGTCGTAGGAAACTGTAGATTTTCAAATTGTACAAGGACAACTGCATGGTATGAGAAATATGGATATTCCACCCAAGACCTGTATCTACCAGCTTCGCTTAAAATATCCTCTAATATATAAAAACGATCCAACCTTTTAAAAATACTATCAATCCTCGCTCTACCATTCTGCCACGTGGGGACCAATACATCCAGTAATATATCTACCAGATGATTATCCTGAACCAGATATTTGAAGAAACCAGCGAATGAATCCAAGTGTGTCTAAGCTCCCCATACCTCAGTTGCACTAGTTGTAAAATTTAAATCCCTTACAACTATCAAGTTTTTATGAGACAACATACCTCTAAATGCCACCTTTTCCCAAAAGGACTTTCTCTTATTACAAGGACCATAAACATTTAGCAGAGAAATCAACTTGTTATTCTCCAAACAAGTACTTATCATAAAAATACCACCACGGCTAATATAAGGTGCTAAATCAAGTTTATTTGGGTCCCAAGACACAAAAAGTCCACCATACTTTCCAATCAAGCTTACAGTACAAGTTAATGAACTTGGACAAAATAGATGCATAAAAGACCTAGATTTTTTTTCGTTCACCAGTGTTTCTTGAAGAAAAATTATATCAGGTTTTGTCTTATACAAGAGTCTGTGCATGGAGGTCGATTTCAGGGTCCCCTCGACCCCTCTGATATTTAAGGAGAGAAAAATCATGGTTTAGCTCTAGCAAGGGATTTCATGCCTCTAAGCGCCCCATTATCAGTAAAAATGGAAGGAAGAGAATCTGTAATTGTAGGGAGGATAATAGATTGTTTACGTGCACTCCTAGTTTTTATGGGAGATATCTCATATCCCTATCCCTTTAACCAAGTGTAATCATTTTTTGAACCCTCCTTGGGCTTTTCCAACTGTCCGAAAAATCTTGTAGGTCTCAATCATTGTATAAATTTCCTCCCTTGATAGGTAGGTATGGAGAAAGGGGTAATTGCCTCCTTGTAAGTTGGGATTAGGGTCTCCAGAACATCTCCCATGGAACTCTCTCCTAGTTCTGGTTCCCTAAATCCCAGAAGTAAAATACAATCCCCCTTCATCTCGCTGGCCGTAACCACGTCCCCTATAGAATCCTCAGTCTCCCTTGTTAAAGTTCCCACAGGAGAAGGGTTTTCCCCTTCAGGGGGTCCAGGTGTAACCCTAACACCCCTAGGATTTAGAATCTCAACTAGTGTATTATCATATCCCCCCCCCCCAACAGGATTAAAAAAAATAGATTATGTAGTAATTAAACCCTCTTGAACTAGTTGTGTGTCAATAGGAGAAGTATGAACAATACCAACATCCAAAAGAGTGGAAGAATCAAGTGTGTCCCTTTCCCAAGCCGATATCAAAAAGAAGAGGGATGAACAAAGAGATTTCAACTTACCCGTAATAGTGTCATTAAAGTTTGGGTGATTTTCCACCTTTGGAGCAGCACAAACTGAATCTTACTCATAGGAATCCACACTGGGAGAATCAAATCTAGTTGACTTCCTGAGAAAAGAGTCTTCCAACTCCTCGTCCTCCATATATCCTCGACAATAATTTCTCAGATGGTCGGTCCTTCGACAGATTGAGAATCGGAAGGGTATACCCAGATAATCCAGTTTCTAGCTCAAGATGTGTCCTCACCACTGTATCTCTAAGGACTCCAATATTCCTAAATGTATATCGACTTCAACCAAAATCTTACCCAAACATCTTTCTGGTGCATTAAGAGATGGGTCATCCAATTTTATAAAACGACCGAGAACATTGTCAATGGCTTCCAGAGCTTTCACATTCCAAAGTTGTAATGGTAAACCCGGTAAAAGGACCCATAGGTGACGAAACCGAAAGTAGTCTTATGTTGGGTCAAAACTTATCCTCTGACATTTTAGCATCAAGATACCTCCATCAAAAGTACAAATCTTATCCAGAATAAGAGATGTATCTTCTGCAGTTTTAAACTGAAACCCATACCATCCCCTCGAAAAATATAACAGCTATGGTTCATACCCCAACATTGGAGACCAGAAATAATGTACCCAATCTGAGATGGAAGTGTTGCACCGATAATGGTAAGACACTCGTCCCACCAAATCACTAAGAGCCAAATTTACCGCTTCATCTAAGCCTATGTAACCTCCCAAAACCATCTTGTGTTTGGAGCGGTTTGGAAGCCACAACTTCACACATTGTTTTCTTCTACCCAAATGCTTAACAGATGAGACTGCCTACATAAAACTAGCCTCGGGTCTCACAGATTCGACCCTCCTGCCTTCAACGTTTACCTCCAAACTCTGACGTGAAGACAAGGCACCTAGAGCATTCACAGGAGCTTGGTGCAAATCGGAAACACCAAATGTCTGTTTCACCAAAGAAGGAGGGGGAATAGGAGACTGAGTTGGCATATTCAAGAGTTTTGGTGTAGTAAATGTTCTAATCACTTCAGTCGAGGTGAACAAACCTGCTTTCCTCCACGTTTCCTCGTCATCCACACCCATAAGTGCGCTAACCTCTACTTCTGTCATGGAGGCATCTAACATCGAAAGGGTCGATGCCACTTATTTTCCACTAAGTACTCTCCAACCCAAAGAAAAGACCTCCCGTCAGACTTTGTTAAAGGCTCAACTCATGTATATTTGTAAGTGATAATAACTAACAGAAGAGATAGGCCAAAATAAATACGATACCAGCATAAACCTACCTACCAAGGCATTGGAAACTATGTCTGGAAAATCCAACACGAACCAATGTTTAACCCCCAGATTGCCTTGCCAACAATAACTCTATGAATTGTTTCTAATAGGTCCAGCTACAAGTCCCACCTCCATTGGCGCAGGAGATTTAACACCGAATAGAGTAAAATTTCATCCACCATTAAAGCTAGTTGCAGGTTTCAAAATTTTCTTCCCGCCTCTCCCTCTCCCCAAATCCTTCCCTTTTCTCTATCTACCATCTTAAAATCCCCCCTTTCTTTACTACCATCACTCCCTTCATACTCCTCATTTATTTATACTAAGGAGACGAAAACAAGTGAATAAGATAAACACTTTTATCTATTGATATTTCACATTGCAATTTTGCTCAAAAATAGTGTAACCAAATTACATTTCCTTTTATAAATTATGATTTCTTTTACAATTTATGCAACCAAATTACATTTCCTTTTATAAATTATGATTTCTTTTACAATTTATGCAACCAAATTACATTTCCTTTTATAAATTATGATTCCTTTTATAATTTATTATGTTTTGTATATGTGTAATGTATATAAAAATGGTTAATTATAATTAAATATTTATTCATAAATAAAATTTTCTTCATAAGAGTAAACTTATATGATTAATATATTTTAAAACAAAATTTACAAAATCTACTTAATTTATTCTTTACATAATATAATTGTAATTATGGTTTGTATATGTATATAAACATAGTTAATTATAATTAAATATTTATTTATAAATAAAATTATCTTCACAAGAGTTAACTACTCTTATAATATAATTGTAATTATGGTTTGTATATGTATATAAACATAGTTAATTATAATTAAATATTTATTTATAAATAAAATTATCTTCACAAGAGTTAACTACTCTTATATAGATTAATACATTTTAAAACAAAATTTAAAAAATCTACTTAATTTATCCCTTACATAATATAATTGTTCATACTATTAAGTGTTGTGACTCTAGGGAAGATAAAAGCAATTGTTATTGGTTCCACTGTTTCTAGAAAATACTAAAAATAAAAATTAAATAGATTGATGGATAAAATTTAGAGATAAAATTATTTGTCTTTAGCAATTTCATGTGAGCTTTTAGCAATTTCATGTGAGCTTTGAGTATGAAACACATTTCATTGGATATTTATAAATGAATTTATCTTCATGTGAGCTTTGAGTATGAAACCCATTTCATTGGATATTCATAAATGAATTTATCTTGCATAATTGACTCCTCTTCAATACTAATAAGTTGTTACTAATTGTTTATGCTATTTATGATCAATGCTAGAATGTTGAGAACTTCCTTTATAAAAATTTTATTGTTTTTCCATGAATTCCCAATTGGTATAAAGTTAATTGCACCTCTCACTTGATTTAGTCTTACTTGATTTAGTCTTAGGCCTTTTCTTTTTCTCAATATTAAAGGTGTCCAACTACTTGATTGTGTCCAATATTATTTGATTTTTTTATATATGAATAATTACATATGCCAAAGACATTGGTTCGAGGCTATTCCAGTCCATGAAATCATTGAAGTAAGGTGGACTATAATGATATTTAGAGAGTTATTAGTAACTCTAGCATGGGTGGCTCCATAAATTTGAATTCTAGTTCAATTTTATCTTTGATTTTCAAATAGACATTTCATATCCATAGAGGTCAAAGAAAGTTACAAAAAGAGCCAAAGGATTACAAGGAAGTGTCAAACACAAGAAGTGTTATAGAGCAAAGTGTATACAAATCTAAGAAGAAGGTGGAGGGAGATAATAACAAAGAGTATTAGGAGAGTTCATATCTAAAACATCTATGAGGAGGGTGTTAATGAACAAGAAAGAAGATATGGAACCCTCTAGATCAGATTGTATAGTCCATTTGCTAAAAGTAGTACATGCCACTCCTTTAGTGCATTGAAGTCATCCTTAGGGGATTGCAAAATATATGAGATGAAAGAAGAAGAATAAAATTGCGTTGTGAGGAAAGGAAATCATGAATGGGGAATAGGGAAGGAATGTCGATGAGTGAGATTTAAAATAAAGACAAAATAAAGGGATATTCAAAGAAAAGAGAGAACCTCAAGGGGTTAACAAACATGTGATGGATTTCAAGTTCCAACTACCATTTTTAACCGAGGTGTGGTTTGTTATAAACATCATAAACTAATCACTATCATTGATTATTCTTTTTTTAGCAAGCCAATTTGTAACTTGGATGACTCCTCTCTCCACATGTTGAAAAACCACTGAAGTAAAAAATTGTTACGTCTTCCAAGATAGTTGGCTAGCCATGTCCCATGGAGATTCTTGGTTTTTCTAGTTCAAAGGATGAATTACAATCTCAAAGCCTCCTTCAAAGATGATTTTTTTGAAATGACGCTAAAATGATTCTATAGCACCCATTACCAAGGCTTCAATATCAACTTGATAGTTGTTTTAGGAGGTAGGATAACTAGCCAATGTTTTGATCCCTTTTTTTATAAGACATTGATGAAATCGAGGGAGTCAAACATGACCTTAAACATTCTAAAATCAACGGAATTGGATGTTGGAAATAACATAGATCGATTTAAACATTGCAAAAACCCTCAGAACACTTACATTGTGCAATCTCAATGAACAATTTCACCATTACAACAATTCAAATCATATTTATCAAATAGATGAAAACCACCAAAATCACAAAAAAATAATCAAAAGTTGGTTCTTTATCTTACTTCATTTATTTTGTTTCTTTAAAATTTGTAAAACCTTACAATGATGGTTTCTTGGTATTCCCTAAAAATACGACAAACTTGATTTTTAAAAACTTTTGAAATTAAACTTTATCTCCTTTTTAAAAATATCCAAACTAACTATAAATTGTTTATATTTATATTTCCAATTTAAATAACAAAAACTTGTATTTTATTTAGTTATACATTTTCAACTACAATCCTAATCTTACAATAAAAATTGTTTGTTAAACTACAATGCAAACATAAATTTGTTTGTTAAACTTTTCAATTTGTCATTGATATGTTAATAAAAGTTTACCACAATTTATCACATCCAAATTTTCAATACTTTTTAGATAGTAGTACTTAAAAATCTTTGAAATGACATATCCTAAAGATAAAGATTCACTATACTCTTGTCACAAACATTAAAGATAAAGATTCACTATACTCTTGTCACAAACATTAAAGATAAAGATTCACTATACTCTTGTCACAAACATTAAATATAGATAATAATACTTAAAAATCTTTGAAGTGACGTATCCCAATAGTTTCACCATGCTCTTATGCTCTTATGACCAACAATGAATATGTATTTAAAATTCTTAAACCAACAATGAATATGTGTACTTAAAGTGACACATCTTTTTTTTTCACGGGAAAGTTGCTCTTTTATATTCAAAAGTATATAAAAAATTTACAAATCAGCGATCTAAATGCCCGCAACAGAGACTTGTGTATGTTGTAAACAGCACACAAACTATTAAAGAAGAACAAAATTTATCTACCATGATTGTGCACGCAGACTGTCAAAAAAGAAACAAAAATTATCTGCCATGATTGTGCTCTGATGCAAGATTTCGCCGGGTGGTATGCTATGAGCATCACGCAGCCTGTCTTAACATTACATATAAATCTGCCTATTAGATATCTGATCCATGATATTGTCGAGTAGCACAAAAGAACTGATACCAAACAGAGACACTTTTGCCAATTGGATATTCGATGACCTGGTGTCTTCCACATCAGATTTTGAGTTGAATTGGGGGGCCCTCGTTGTCGTCCTCCCATCGGGCGAATGTTATGAGACCGAGAGGCCGGGTTAAAGCCAGTTTTGATAGGTGGTCCGCAGTGACATTTTCTTCTCTATAGATGTGAGAGGCAGAGAGGCTCTTGAAGAATCTTTTTGCTTCAATGGTTCTCTCTTTCCAACATTCTAGAGTTGTTGATCAGAGATCAGCCTTGTCATTTATCCAGTTGATAATGACTTTGGAGTCTCCGCCTCTGAGCCAGGATAAGGGAAGCCCATGCCCCCAAAAGATCGTCTTTGGTGTTGGTTCCTTGTCCTCCGTTGAGCATCCATCTGTAGAAAGTATGAGAGCTGATGAAAATATGGCCCCTCGCCCTGCAAAAAGATCCATCTAATTTAAAGCTCCATCAAACTAGGCGATGGCTTTGTCAAAGAGAAGTGTTGTAGAAGATCTACAAAACATATAATTACCAAAAAAAAAAAACTTACATAAATCATATATATATGATTTATTAATTTTTTTAATAAATCTAATTTATGAATATTTTTTTAACATAATTACCCTTACGCTTGTAAGAAGAGAAGAAAGACCTTACTCACATAAAAATAATATATTTGATTTATTAAAAAAAATTAATAAATTTGATTTATGAGTATCTTTTGTAACTAGGTGGTCCAACCAAAATTCTGATATATTAAAAAAATTATGAATTGTGAAACATTTATTTGTTTTAGTGAATTTGCTAAGTCACTTTAGGCATGGTGTTTGTTTGTTTTTTTTTATTCTCCCATTTTAAATAATGTAGTCACACTTTTAAGAGAAGAATTCCTTTAGGTTATTGAACTTAATACAAGGAACATATAATTACCAAAAAAAGACCTTACATAAATCATATATATGATTTATTAATTTTTTTAATAAATCTAATTTATGAATATTTTTTTAACATAATTACCCTTACGCTTGTAAGAAGAGAAGGAAGACCTTACTCACATAAATAATATATTTGATTTATTAAAAAAAATTAATAAATTTAATTTATGAGTATCTTTTGTAACTAGGTGGTCCAACCAAAATTATGATATATTAAAAAAATTATGAATTGTGAAACATTTGATTTGTTTTAGTGAATTCGCTAAATCATTTTAGGCATGGTGTTTTTTTTTTTTTTTATTCTCCCATTTTAAATAATGTAGTCACACTTTTAAGAGAAGAATTTCTTTAGGTTATTGAACTTAATACAACATTGGGACATTATAATACACATTCTCTTCTTTCTTTAAAAACAAATAAATGAATTTTTGTTTAGAAAAATTCTAGATAGTGAACAATTTATTCAGTACAATGGTTCTTTAATATGTACATTGCTTCATATGTACATTGCTTCAATTGTAAATGAAAATGGAAAGGGCATGTCACCACAAGTCTTTGTAATTTTAGGTCGGTGCTCTTTGCACCATCAACATGGAACCACTTGTACTATCAATAGAGAACCATTTGTAAATTTTTCCACCCGTTAAGCATGTTTTTATTAGTTCCAATGGTTTGAAAGATGACCTTGCCATCGTGCTTGTTATGTTGCTTGAGAGTAATAAGGGCGGCGGAGCAGCGTAGTCCCTGCCGAATTTAATGCAATTAAATGGAAGAATGTTCATAAGGCAAAAATATTCCAATGTTGAAGTATGATTATAATAGCATTCTAATGTTGTAGTATGAGAAGATGCAGTTTTGTGAATTTTATAA